>ML788247.1:349256-371012 GCA_009831015.1 Picea engelmannii
GACACATGAAAAATAAATGGATAATAAAGGGTTTGGAAAATATCCTTTAAAAACAAAAAGAGGAAAAGGATGTGGCTAGCCAAAAGGCACCCATAAATGAGACAATGTGAGCCCTTGTATGTCATGAAACCCCATACCTAGAAGTATAAACCCATCCACCTCACATTCACTACATGAATTATAAAGGTTTATCCCTGTGAACATCCCCTACTTGAGGAATCGATTCACCTAATAGGGCATTATGACACGCCTCCCAAATGTAAATTTCACAAATTGTATAAGGTCTTTGAGTTTTTATTTATTTTTAAAAGGGGGATTTTGTGCATATGTTCGTGTGGTTATTTGATTAGATATGGCTTACTCTGAATGATATTGTGACTTGTGGACCCTTGGAGGGTGCACTTTTTTGTCTTTGCAGGTCCTTGCCAGATGGAATTTTTTTCATGAAGGCACAAGGTCACTTGGAACTTCAGTTGGTCATGAAGCACAAAGGTTGGATGATGTTCCCCCTCTCATTGTACACATGGGAGACAAAGAGTTAACTTTGGAGGCACTTGGAGACCATGAGGAGAGAATTTTTCAACTCCTTTCACCCCAACATTGGATTTTGAAGGCCTAGGACATCACCTTCTATTCCTTTGATGTCACATGGAGGGATAGGGCATGATTGGGCTTCACAATTTGATGATGGTGTGGCATGATTTGATGGAGAGGAGGACATATTTTTTTCACTAGGGCACTTGAGGATAGGACGTGAGGCCTTTGGAGGCCCAATGACTTCACTTGGAGGAAAAACATCTTTCCTAGAAGGGCTTACGTCACCCTTAGGGCATGACATCACCCCTAAAGGGGTTTTTCTTTATGTAATATTTGAATTTTAATATGTAAATGGACAAAAAGAAATTTTGAATTGTGGACAAATGGTTTTAGGTGACCTCATATAAATAGAGGTCACCCTTTTGTCATTTTAATCATAACTCATTTGAGAATTACATAGTTTTTTGGATGAATTTTTCACCCTGTTTGGGCAAGGCTCACTATCTCATTTGAGTCTCTTTTGGATGTTATTTCTTGTATTTTGGTGGTGGAAATATAAGATTTATCTCTTGGATGTTTTTTTCTTGTTATTGTGGTGGAATATTCTTGGTAAAGAAGGGTTTATATTGCTATTTCTTGGACTAGGTAAGGAACTCATGCTTTTGGGTTGTTTCTTTATTGGTTTCAAGGTTAATTTTGTAAAATCTTGGAGGAGTATAAAGTCATACAACCTCCACCAAGATATATCATTTTTCATTTAATAATATTTTCTTGCAAAGGCTTCTAGGAGGAGTAAAAATGATTACACCCTCCTAGATTTACCCTGCTAGTTTTGTTTTCTCTAGTGAGTAAAAAGGATTACACTCGTAAAGAAGTAAAAAAAATAGATCTTACACAAGAGACTCCATTAACCCACTTAATTGGCACTAGTCAAATTTGCATTGGAGATATTAAATTGTTGCATTGGTATGCATGAATTTTAGAGATATTACAATTGCTCAAGTTGGAGTCAATTCTTCATGCTCTAAGCTTTCTTTCACCCTAAGGGCATATAGTTTAGCCAATTGCTTCTCTTTTTTGTTACAAATTAATGCTACATCCATTAGGGTTGCTTCAAAATCATCTTTTCTTCATTGATTGCTCACTATTCTACCACTGAAATTTTCTTACAAGATGCAATTATTAAACTACTTGTTATTGGCTATCATTTGGGTGGATTGTTTGTTGATTTTGGTGGCTAGAATTTGCTTATATAGAAATCATTTGCTACAGAAAATTGGATATCATAATAAATTTTTGATAACATCATACAACAACCACTAATCACCACCAAATTCATGCTCTAATCATTGGAAGTTTGACTAGTCATCGCTAGCTTTATTTTTTATATCTTATACTAGATTTTGGATGGTTAAATTTGCAGATATTGTTGTCATTTGTTTCTGATATATATACTTCCATACTGCTAAAATTTGGGATAACAAGGATTCTTTCTTGATTCTCATTGATTTAATTCTTGTATATCTATCATTTGTCTTATTTCGGGTAGGGATAACATTGTTTTGCAGATACATAACGCTTGGAAACCATTCTCCAACTACAAGACTCATTCTCCAGCCTTATTCCTTCTCAAATAAAAGGACCTACTCTAACTACTAGGAAAAACATCCTTGGCATTCTTTCCAAGTGCACACCCTCTGCACACTCCCTGCTGCTTAATTATGAATTCTAGAAGACCTGTAACAATGCCCCTCAGAATCATCAAATCCTTGTATTGTAGGTTTCCCAAGATCCAGTGCCACAACTCACATAGGTTTTCACTATTGTTTACCAAATCCTGAACAAGATTACCCTGTAACCTATATAAATTTCCTTCTCTAACCCCAACGATCACTACATTGTTTGGGATATCTTTCTCTAGACATATGAGTAATTTCCCTCTCTGAAAATTAATGGAAAAAAACATGTCCTCCATAGCCGACACTGAAAGAAAATTCTTCTTCAAACCTGGTACGTAAAGCATGTCTTGGGAATCCAACGAACCTCCTGACTCAATATGGAATGTAACTATTCCCTCTCCCTTTATAACATATCTAGCATCATCACCAAGCTCCACATGAACATTTGAGTCACTCTCCATAAAACTACTAAATAGATCCCATGATTTTGTCATATGATGATATGCACCACTATCCAAGAACCAAGAACTCCTCGCAGTTGTCCTAGTAGAAAGGTGAGAAACCAATGAGTAATCCTTATCAAACTTCGCTCCAAACTCATCATGTTATGTCTATGCTGATGTTGTTTTTTGTTTCTTTCCATTTCCCTTATTCTTCTTCTCTAGACACTAAGATGCATAATGTCCATTCTTATGACATGAGAAACACTTGATTTTACTCAAGTCCTTCTTCTTCCCTAGATGTGATGACCCCCCATCAGTGTTAGCCTTCTTGCTAGAACTCTTTCCTTTTCCCTTCCTTGTCTTACTAACAAGAACCAATTTTTATTCACTACCTACCTGCTTGATGCTCTTAGACTCCTCTTGTGTCTCTTCCTGGATGAAATCATCCCAAAGTATTTTCCAATATAGGATATTTTCTTGAGGGATGACTCCCTTGAAAAATGGTTCCCAAGACTTGGAAATAGCATTCAATGCCACATTCATGAGCTCTGTGTCCTCTGTTTTCTCCCCTATGGATGCAAGTCTATCACACACTTGTGTGATCCTCATGAGATAGGTGGTAACATTATCATATATATACATCTGCAACAATATGATTTTATTCCTTAATGCAATCTTCCTATTCATGTTTGTGCTCTGGAATAGCCCCACCAAGGCATCAAACATCACTTTGTTCATATTATTCTCTAGGTGAGGGATTAAATTATCCTTCACATAATCCAGTAGGACCCTCTCCTCTTTTGTAAATATGTTGAACCTGCACATAATAGATCTAGCTGGGAATTGACATACACAGTTGTAGAGAAAATAGAAGAAAAGAGAAAACAAGAGAGAAATAATGGAAGAATTATCATTAACGAAATGAATGAACGATAATTTACACATGATATCATCTATATAAGTCAACCAATGTGCATTGGAGGATAATCCAATGCACCATAGTGGTGGTATAGAGTGATTTGGACACACACCAGCAGTTATAGGAGTAAACTGCCACCTAGTCTAGTCTCTCGGGCAGTTACGGGAGTGAACTACCACCTAGCCAAGTTAACTAGTCTATCAATCTTCAATTAACTGAATGAAATAGAGTGAAGTGAGGAGGAGATCAGGGAATCATGGGTAATGTGCTAGTCTAGTGATGATCCCAAGGACAATGCGCATTAGTTGGTGATGATCCCAATTTTGCATCGTGATAATCCCAATGTAGCATCTAGACTCCACTCAACTGATCAAACTGAAGTGAAAACTGAAGAGAATATTCTCCCTAGAGGAATATTCTTCCTAAAATATAGGAGACTGAATAATGACTAATAAACATAGGAAAAACCTTAGGAAAAATAAATCCTATGTGTGTGTGAAGTAACTCCAAGACCCCCCTTGAACATCACTGTGGTGAAATAAAGAATGGATCCCGACAACGAGGCCATGTTAGTTACCCAAATACATAATATACATTGAAATAAATCAAGTGAAGAGGGAAAACCTCATGGGAAAACCACCCCCTCAAAGTACAATGTATGTAAAAAGAAGAACTGACATTTTATAGGCAACTGTGTCCTTCACTCCAAGACAACTACATAGAGAATGGAACTTATGCTCAGTGAAGGTCTTGGTGGAGATGTTTGCGGTCTTTGCTGTTGAAGGACAGAACTACAGGTCGATGATCCCCTCATGTAATAAGTCCCAGATGTAGTGCATGTGGATCTCGATGTGCTTTGTCCATTGCCTCTGAACTGGATCTCTATATAAATTCAGGGTGCTTTGGTTGTCACACCAGATGATGATCGACCAATGAAACTGAATTCCCAACTCAATGAGAAAATGTTGTAGCCACATAGCCTGAATGGTTATGTTAACTACCCCTATGTACTCTGCCTCCTGAAGATATAAAAATAGCATCATGCTTCTTTCTCGACCAACAGATAGGCTCAGAACCAAGACTGAGTGAGTAACCAATGTGGACTTGTGATCAATGATATCGCCATCCTAGTCAGAATCAGTGAACCCGATGAGATACAATGTAGAGTATGTTGTATAATGAATCCAAAAGGCTATGGTGCCCTATATGTATCGAAGGATACACTTTGTAGCCTTCCAATGTAGCTCATGCAACTCCTGCATGAACCTAGAAACTGTGCCAACTGCATAGGAGAGGTTTGGTATGGAGTGTGTGAGATACAACGAACTCCCCACTCGTTGTCTATACAATGTGTTGTCAACCACTAGATTTTCCCTTCCATCCTTAAGTTTGACTCCTGATAGGAAAGGAGTCAGAGCAGACTTGCAGTCTGTCATGTGAAATCTTTCAAGGAGATATAGTGCATACTTGGCCTGAGACAGTTTGATTCCTGATGCATCCTGATTGATATTGATTCCAAGGAAGAAATGTATTGGACCCATGTCCGTCATCAAGAACCTGTCATGAAAAATCCTCTTGACTGCAACAATCACTAAAGTCGAGCAACTAGTGATTAGCAAGTCATCAACATACATAACTAGGAGTAGAAGTGAGTTAGTCGTCTTGAGCATGTAAACATTTGGGTCTGACTTACAATGTACAAATTTATGTGTCAACAGGTAAGAGTCCATCTTGGCATACCATGCCCTTAGAGCCTTCTTGAGGCCATAAAAAGACTTCTTCATTCAACAAACCAAGGTGAATCCTACATAAATCCCTGGGGATGCTCCATATATATCCCCTCAGAGAGATCACCATGAAGAAATGAATTCTTCACGTCCATCTAAGGGAATTCTCATCCCTTGGTTGCTGCAATGGAAAGGGATAATCGTATGGAATCCATCTTCACTACTGGAGTGAAGGTCTCATCATAGTCAATGCCATGCACCTGCTGAAAGCCTTTGGAAACAAGCTCGGATTTTTTTTTGCTAATATGTCCATTTGTTGTTCTCTTGGTCCTGTAGACCCATCTACACCTGACAAGTCTCCTTCCAAAATGAAGAGGAACCAGATCCCAAGTCTAGTTATCGAAGATGAAGTTGTACTCCTCCTGCATGGTGGATTCCAAAAAGGGATTTCCAACATCCTCACCATAATAATGTGGATCTGAATACTGAACCAAAAAAATATGTTGGGTGGAAATGGTTCAATGTAAGTGAGTGAAAGAGGAGGCTCCTAAAAATCATATTGAATCCTCCTAGTATAAGTTGGATCCCCAACAAGATCCCTTGCATTCTGAAGAGTAGTCTGAGCACACTTGGGCCTCGTCTCTGGATCTACATCTGCATCTACATGCACTGATTATACATCTGACTATATTGACTATGTATCTAGATCATCTGAATCCTCTAAATCAGAATTCTCATCTGAAGAATATTTGACATGTGCATGGTCATGATCTTTGATAGGTGGAAGAACAAAGGTGTTTGCAAGCGGCTGCTGAGGTACATGCGAGACACTTTCCTAGAATTGGACACTTCGCTCAATGATGATATGGTATGAGGAAAGATAAATAAGTCTATATCCCTTCACACCGTCGAGCTATCAAAAAAAGATACACTATGTGCTATGTGGATCAAGTGCCTTCCTCTTTTCAGAGGGAATTCAGGCCCATGCACATGAACTGAAAATATGAAAGTGGGCCACTTCTGGTTTGAGGCTGCTCCAAGCCTCGTAGGGGGTCTTATCCTTGAAATATATATGGGGATATATTTTTTGGATGTAGGTTTCACAATTAAGTGCTTCAGCCCATAATCTCTTTGGAAGTGACTTTGCATGTAGCATGCAGGATTTCATCTCTTTTAGAGATCTGTTTTTCCACTCAACAACTTTGTTTTTCTATGGAGTATAGGGAACTATGTGTTGCAACTGAATCCCTACCTCGTGACAAAGATTTTGTATCTCATGGTTGACATACTCTCCACCATTATTAGTTTGAAGGATTTTGATTTTCTTTCCTGACTGTGTCTCAACCAAGGATTTGAAATCTTTGAGGTGTTGAAAAACCTCTGATTTTTTCCTGAGAAAGAAAATCCCTGTGAAGCATGATAACTCATCAAAAAAAATGAGCGTGTACTTTTCTTTGATGATTGATGGATGCGGAAAAGGGCCCATGAGGTCACTATGGATTGGATCTAAAGGAGATAAATCTCTCTAAGTCTTTCCTTTGTCAAATTTCTCTTGAGGGTGTTTTCCAAGAACACATCCCTCAAAGATTCCTTTGGAGAAATGAATGTTTGGTAGACCATCAACCAATGTTTTCTTGCTAATCTCTTGCATATATCTGAAATTTAAATGCCCGAACCTTTCTCTCTATATTCTACTGCTTTCATCAACATGGGTAAGCAGTAAAGCATAATTTGGTTCAATAAATTCAGAAAATGTGTAAAGCCTAGATTGATGATTTACCTCACCGATAGAAACCCTAGAACTGTTTTTCATGTCATAGATATCCACTACATCGAGTGTGAATATTACTTTAGTTTTAGTGCCACAATTTTTCATCCGATACATGGAGAGAATATTGACGGAAAGTTTGGGAACATGCAGCACATTCTCAAAGCTTTCATTTGTGAGTTCAATCCTTCCTTTGCCAATGACCTCGACTGGAGAGTTTTCCCCCATCAGAATAGGAGGACCTTTTCTTGCATCCAAGGAATAATAGAATTCTTTTGTTTCAGCCATTTTATGTGATGCTCCTGAATCTACGATCTAAGCATCATGAATGGAGTTGATGGAAATCAAAGCATGGCTAGAATTGTCTTTCTTAGGATTCTGATCTTCTAGATTCTTCTTCTCGGCACCCTCAAGGATGCGACCTCCAAGGTTGTTTTTCTAAAGTATTTGAGTCATTATATCTATCTGTTTCTTCATACATGTGGATTATGGATGGAATCCTTTATGGAAGTATGTGCATTTCTCTCATTTTCTTCCCTTTCCACCTTTGGATCCAGAGGTATTGTTGAAGGGTTTTGAGTACCCTTCCTTCTTCGAATTTTCACAAGATTTCCTTTTGCCTTTATCTTTATATTTATGATATTGATGACCGCTTCCATATTTCACAGTAAGTGCATGCACCTTTGGGCCTTTGATTTTTGATGCAGCACCCCTACCTCAACAGGGATCTGCTGACCTCTGGGACTTTGGATCTTCACACTCCTTGAGCCGAAGTGACTCTCTTAGTTCCCATTGGAACCTTCAAAACATACGACCACAGGTCCTCCTACGAAAACCCCACCTACGTGAATCCAACACTAAGCGCGGGTCTTCTCTCCCACGTGACCACGATGCTATGACAGCGGGCCACACATAACAAGGAATTTAGTGAGTCGCTATTTCGAGAGTTTGGTGTGGAACAATCCTAACATTCCACAACCCTGAAACCCTGAAGCCTAATATGGGGTCTCTCCTCAATTTATATCTAATGATCCTAGGCCTTCTTTGATCGATGGTCACGATCGCGTCACAACTTCACATTTCGCGAGATCAGGAATACTGCGCAACACCAACCCGACGCTCCAACTCCTGATTCTTGAAATCCAGCTAAACTAGATCTACGGCTCTGGTCCTCCACTGACCAATGGTCTAGATTGAATCGATAATCTACTTTCAGATCTTGGAGAGTCTTTACCCCTATCTTCCAATAAAGAAAACCCAAAAATCTTGAGACCAACGACTCTCGTTGACTCAGATCTAACAGATGTTATTCCTTCTGGATTGGTGACTGTTGAAAGGTTATCAACCTTATCTCCTCCGTTGATCCACTAGATCTAACGGTCCATAGAATATCGACATTCTCCCTTTGAACTTTTCCACCGTCCGTTTCAATTCCTTAATGGCTCCTTACCAAAGAGCTTGATGTCCTTTTCTTCTGAACTTAACTCCAGTGAGTCGACTTCAAATCTCGTTCTTCCTTCGAACTCTTTGAAGTCTATCTCACTTATGATCTTGAATTCTGCTGCAAACTCAAGGATCCCAAGGATTCTTTGCACGCACACCTTGCAACACTCTCAACAAACTTTGGTTGTTGAACTTCTCAATTCTATGCACCCCTTGTGACAGAAATATCTCAACCACTCACTAGGTTGTAAGAGTCTAAGACTTCAATTGGCTGGCTTGTGCACACCTTGCACGATTCTATGTTGTATTCACTTTTTTTGGTATAAGAACAATGGTATCTCTCCTGAGTTTTTCTGAGATAAAACTCAGAACTTGTCAACGCACTCCTTGTGGACCTTCACTACACTTCTTGTAGAAATTCTTAGGAAGAGAAATAATTGAAACTTATACTTCCTCTATCACAAAGTTCACACTCTCAACATGAATTCACGAGCATACATACACACAACATTGAAACAAATGCATAACAGAGAATACAATCAGACTATAAACATACCATTCAATAGATGTAAACAGAATTCAAAGACACCATGAAGTTGTATCAAAGCCTTCTCATATATTAATCCAAGTGCATCTGTACATGGGTCCTATAGTAATAGCTATCTACTCAGACAATTTCTACAGCTTTGTTCTTCTCTATTCACCTATGCTCTCTTGCTCTACCTCTTACAATAATGATACTACAATACATGTGAGGGAGCTTCCTTAGAGTTTTCCCTCCTACATTACAAGCTATCTTATCAGAATTAAAAGCTACAGCTAGCTTACATTTATTACAATAAATGCCTCCTTTAAAGGACAGATGAGAGAAACTGCTCAAGATCTGTATTACAACTCAAAACATAAATGTGAATGCATCCTTTCAAGGTATTTCATTAACGTTTTATCTTTTAAATTCAAAACATTCTCAAAATGTGCATTGGTGCATTTCCAGCTATCCTCCTCTTTGCGCTTGTGTACGATGCTCCTGCATCATACTCCTCTAGCTGAAAAGTTCATGAACTCCTTTTCATGAGCTCTTGCACCTTCTGTCCATATTTCTGGATCTCTGCTTCGCTTTCCCAACTGTCATCTTCAATCGAGTGTCCCTTCCATTTTATCAAATACTCAAAATATTTCTTCCTTCGGGTCTTCTTGCTAATTCTTTGATCAATTATCCTTTCCATCTACGGATTTTCAGCTACAGGCAGTTGTTTAACCCATTGAATTTCATTCTGATTCTCTGCTCCATCTGGTTCATCTACTCTGTAAGGATACATATCTGCTATGTTGAATATGGGTGATATGCCCACATCATCTAGTAATTCGATCTAGTAAGCATTTGCCTCAAATTTCCTTAAAATTTTACATGTCCCTATCCCTTTCATCTTTAGTTTATTATATGTTCCCTTTGGGAATATTTCTTTCCTTAGGTGAGCTAAAAAAAAAATCCCACTTCAAATTGAAGCTCTCTTCTATGTTGATCTGGTTTGTGCTTATATTCCTAGTTGGAATTTTTTAACCGCTCTCTGATTTTACTGTGGATCTCTTACATCTCTTCTACAAAATCTTCTGCTCCAGCACTTCTGAAATCACTTTTCTCTAAGTCCCTCAACTCAGACACTCCTCTCGATTTCATTCCATACATTTTTTGGAATGGTATTTGTCCTTTTCTCCTATTAGGTGAGTCATTATATGAAAATTCCACTTGTGGAAAAATATGATCCCATTGACTATGATGTTCAGCGACTAAAATTCTCAATAAGTCCCCCAAAATATGATTCACTACCTCAGTCTACCCATCCGTCTGAGGGTGATATGCTGAACTGAAAGATAAATCTGTTCCCATATTCTTCCATAGTGTTCTCCATAAATGGCCAACAAATTTGGTATCCCGGTCTAAAACAATACTCTTGGGTAAGCCATGAAGTTGAACAACTTCTTTGAAAAAGAGGTTTGCAATGTGTGTTGCATCACTGGTTTTCTAACATGGAATAAAATGTGACATTTTTTAGAATCTATCGACTACCATGAATATGGAATCACAACCTCTTTGTGTCCTCGGCAGTCCTAACACAAAATCCATGCTTACCGCATCCCACAGCCTCTCTGGTATCGACAATGGTTTATACAATCTTGTATTCTGTCTTTTCCCCTTTGCATGCTGGCAAATTCTACATTTGTTGAAAAACTTTTTGACATCTATCCTCATCCCTAGCCAATAATATAGATTGTTCATTTGTGCAAACATTTTGTCATGGCCAAAATGTCCAGCCAATCCTTCACTATGTTTTTCCTTTAAAAGGTTTCCCCTCATAGAACTCTTCAAGATACACAACTGATTTCCTTTGAACAATAATCCATCCCGGATTAAGTATTCAATCCATTGGCTTCTATCTCTTAGAATGAGATTCTCACATGCTTCATAAGCGTCCCTGAAATCTGAATCATCTCTGTATATATCCTTAAGGCTATCAAAACCTAAGGTCTTCACACGAAACTCCTGCATAATCAAACATTTCCTACTCAATGCATCAACAACCTTGTTAGTAGTTCCAGAAATGTGTTGTATAACAAAAGTAAATTTCTGCATATATTCAACCCATTTTGCATGTTTTCGGTTCAATTTTTCTTGTTTGGTTATGAATTGTAAAGCGTGATTATCTCTATACAAAACAAACTCCTTCGGAACCAAGTAATGCCTCCATTTCTTCAGTGCTTGTATGATTGCATAAAACTCTTTATCATAGGTGGAATAATTAGTTTTGGCATCATTTAGCTTCTCACTGAAGTATGTAATCATTCTATTGTCTTGGCTTAAGATTGCTCCAATCGCGAATCCACTTGTGTCACATCTGACTTGGAATGTTTTGCTAAAATCTAGCAGAACCAAAACTGGTTGTCCAATTATCTTCTCCTTCAACAACTTGAAACTTTTCTCTACTTCCTCTGTCCAATGAAAATATGTGTGTCTTTTCTTGACTGTTTCCATCATTGGTGCAAAAATTCCACTAAAATTTCTGATGAACTTCCTGTAAAAACTGGCTAATCCATAGAATCTTTTGACTTCAAAGATGTTCCTTGGCGACAACCAATACCTGATTTCTTTTACTTTCTCAGGATCCATCTTCAACTCATTCGAAGTGATTACAACACCCAAATAAATGAGTTTTGTCTTCATGAAAGATGACTTCTTTAAATTTATCAACAACTTCTCTTGCTGCAACCTTCTCATCACTAGGTTTAAATGTCTCAAATTATCTTCCTTGGTCTTACTAAAGATCAGTATATCATCAAGATACACAATTACAAATTTACTAATGAAATATTTTAAGACTTCATTCATCAACCTCATGAAAGTACTTGGTGCATTCGTTAAACCAAACGACATGACAAGCCATTCATACATCCCTTCATTCGTCTTGAATGATGTCATCCATTCATCACCTTCCCTCATTCTAATTTGATGATATCCTCTTTTCAAATCAACCTTTGAAAAAAAAATTGCTCCACTCAAGCAATCCATCAAGTCATCCATCCTAGGTAAAGGAAATCTATACCTGATGGTGATTTTGTTTATCGCCCTTGTGTCTGTATACATCCTCCATCCACCATCTTTCTTTGGACTTAGCACTATTGGTACAACGCATGGACTCAAACTTTCTCTAAACAACCCTTTGTCCATCAAATCCTGGACTTGCTTGTTGACCTCTTCATTCTCCTACGGCATCAATCTATATGCTTCTTTGTTTGGTAAACTCACCCCTAGTATAAGGTCAATGTGATGGCTTATTCTCCTGATGGGTGGCAATGAACAAGGTAAATCGTCCACTACTATATAAGCGAAATTCTCCAGCAGTTCCTGAACTTCCTCCGGTAGATCATCTATCGAAGTATTCATCAAGACAACTCTAGGTTTTCTTACCATAACAGACTGCATTTCTTCATATTTCTTGACTTCATCAAGAAGCTCCTTCCCACTCATGAGAAGTATAGTGTTGCTTGTCTCTTCCTTCACCTTCTTGTCTTCAATTGGCAGCAACATATGCATCCTACCATTCTTCTCTATGGTGTACGTGTTCCTTCTCCCATCATGAAAAACATTTATGTCATATTGACACAATCTCCCCAACAAAATATGATAGACATCCATGGGAATAACATCACATAGGATTTCATCTATGTAACCCCATATCTTAAATTCAACTAAACATTGTTTAGTGACTGTTACTTGATGTCCTTTTTGCAACCATGAGACTTTATATGGGCTCAGATGTGTAACTGTTTCCAATTCCAGCTTCTCCACCATCTCTGTGGATACTATATTATTTGTGCTTCCACTGTAAATGATCACCTTGCATACCCTATCCTTGGTCTTGCAAGCAGTTCTAAACAAAATGTCTCTAGACTCAACTCTTCACCTCTTTCTCTAGCTTCAAGAGAATTTTCCTCATCATTAAGGACCTTCTGCCTCAACATTTTGCCTCTGTGTTTCTAAAATGTGAGCTTTGCCTCCTCCATCTCTTTTCCTATCAAGACATTCAAAAGATCTGTGTCTGATCTTTCCATAGACAAAAAATTTATCTCACCTCCTCTGCCTCTTCCTCTTCCTCTTGCTCATGGAAAAGTGTTCTTGTCGGCATATTGTCTTCCCTATGAACTTCCTCCTCTTTCAAGTTAGTTATGAGGCTTATTTTCTTCATCTTTGGGCTTCTATACTTTGTCCTGGAAAATTTCTTTGCCTCTACTCTGACTTCTACCTCTGCCTCTTTGACTTTGCTTCTGACCCAATTTTTCTTCTGCCTTTAGAGCGATATGATAAGAATCTTCTACATTTCTAATCGCCACCATGCTCATTTTATATTGAAGGTCATATCTCATACCATTCATGTATCTGGTGACTTTTTCATCATCACTCTTGCGATGCCCTACTATGATGTTAAGTCTGTAAAATTCCTCAGTGTACTCCTTTATTGTCATCCGTTTTTGTCTCAAATTCTACATTCTTCGAAACAAATTGATTTGATAGTCTCTGGGTATAAATTTGGCCTTCATCTTGCGAGCATCCTGTCCCAGCTTTTGATTCTTTGCTTGCCTTTGTAGTGCCTATCAGCCTGTAGTTCATCCCACCATAGTGTTGCATGCCCTTTCAGTCTAGTGACAACATGTTTTACTTTATTATCCTCTTCGATATCCTCATAATCGAAGTATTTATCCAGAGCTCTAAGCCAATCTAGTAGATCCTCAACGTCTAAGTTGCCTTCATACATCAGAATGTCCATTTTTTCTCTGGCACTTATCCTTGCAACAACTCTGAATAGACGTTCTTCTGCAGCATCTTCAGCTATGAATTCTTCTTCATCAGGTCTTGCTTCATTCTCATTTTCGGATTCATTGACATCTTCGGCATCAACTGTCCATTTCTATGTTGTCTCCATAGAATCTAATCGGGCACGAAGTTCTCTCATTTCCCTCTCCATGACTGGATCGGGCATTAGTATGTCTTGACGTCTTCTGGGTAAAATTGTTCAAATCTGTTCCACGCAAAATTTTAAACCACAACTTGTCTCCTGTCTTCTCTCGCTTACAGAAAACAATGATTGTAAGCTAAGATTTGATACCACCTGACACATCACCCTTACCTCAGTAGGGATCTGCTGACCTCCAGGCCTTTGGATCTTCCCACTTCTTGAGTTGAAGTGACTCTCTTAGTTCCCACTGGAACCTTCAAAACATATGACCACAAGTCCTCCTACGAAAACCCCACCTGTGTGAATCCAGCACTAGGCTGGAGTCTTCTCTCCCACGTGACCACAACGCTATGACCGCGGGCCACACACAACAAAGAATTTCATGAGTCACAATTTCAGGAGTTTGGTGTGGAACAATCCTAACACTCCATAACCCTGAAACCCCAAAGCCTGATATGGGGTCTCTCCTCATGTTAGATCTAACAATCCTGGACCTTCTTTGATCAACGGTCACGATTGCATTGGGACTTCGTGTTTCGCGAGATCGTGACTATTGCGCAACACAAACCTAATGCTCCAACTCCTGATTCCCAAAATCTAGCTAAACTAGATCTACGTCTCTGGTCCTCCACTGACCAACGGTCCAGATTGAATCGACAATCTCTTTTCGCGGATCTTGGAGAGTCTTTACCCCTATCTTTTGATAACTGAAACATGAAAATCCTGAGACCAACAACTCCCATTGACTCAGATCTAACGGATGTTATTCCTTCTAGCTTGCTGAGCGTTGAAAGGCTATCAACCTTATCTTCTTCGTTGATCCACTGGATCTAACGGTCCACGGAATATCGATGTTCTCCCTTTGAAATTTTCCACCACCCATTTCAATTCCTTAATGGCTCCTTACCAAAGAGCTTGACGTCCTTTTCTTCTGAACTTAACTCCGGTGAGGCGACTTCAAACCTTGTTCTTCCTTCGAACTCTTCGAAGTCTCTCTCCCTTATGAGCTTGAGTTCTGTTGCAAACTCAAGGATCCCAAGGATTCTTTGCATGCACACCTTGTGGCACTCTCAACAACCTCTAGTTGTTGAACTTCTCAATTTTGTGCACCCCTTGTGACAGAAATCCCTCAACCACTCACTAGGTTGTAAGAGTCTAATATTTCAACTGGCTAACATGGGCACACCTTTCACGGCTTTGTGTTGTATTTTCACTTTTGCTTGTATAAGAACAACGGTATCTCTCCTAAGTTTTTCTGAGATAAAACTCAAAACTTGTCAATGCACTCCTTGCGTACCTTCACTGCACTCCTTCCAGGAATTCTCAGGAAGAGAAACAATTGAAACTTATACTTCCTCTATCACAAAGTTCACACTCTCAACATGAATTCATGAGCATACATACACATAGCATTGAAACAAATGCATACCAGAGAATACAATCAGACTATAAACATACCATTCAATAGATGTAAATAGAATTCAAAGACACAATGAAGTTCTATCAAAGCCTTCTCATATATTAATCCAAGTGCATCTGTACATGGGTCCTATAGCAATAGCTATCTGCTCAGACAATTTCTACAGCTCTGTTCTTCTCTATTCACATATGCTCTCTTGCTCTACCTCTTACAATAATGATACTACAATACATGCGAGGGAGTTTCCTTAGAGTTTTCCCTCCTACATTACAAGCTATCTTATCAGAATTAAAAGCTACAACTAGCTTACATTTATTACAATAAATGCCTCCTTTAAATGACAGATGAGAGAAACTGCTCAAGATCTGTATTACAACTCAAAACATAAATGTGAATGCATCCTTTCAAGGTATTTCATTAATTTTTTATCTTTTAAATTCAAAACATTCTCAAAATGTGCACTGGTGCATTTCCAGCTGTCCTCCTCTTTGCGCTTCTGTATGATGCTCCTACATCAATTTTTCCCATGTTGATGAGCTTGGTCTTCTCTTGTCTCAGAGATTCGATAAACTCCTCAAGAGAAGGCATCTTCCAGGTAGCTCCAGAGGCAAATCTAACTGAATGGAATGCGTATACAAACACTGAGAATTAAGGACCAATTTTGGAGAGAATTGTGAGAAATATTTGTTTCTCCTCCTTAGATTTATCAACCCCGCAAGCCTTGATTTGCGACAGTAAATCCTTATATTTTGTAAAGAAATATTGGAGATTGTCGAATCTTTTTGGATCCAATGTAAGAAATTCCACCTCGAGCATGTGTCCCCTCATATCATCCTTTTTTCCAAAAATCCCTTCCATGGTGGTCCAGGCTTCATTGGGGGTTTTACAAGAAGATAAGTGAAAAAGTAGATCGGGAGAAATGAGATTACAAATTGTTCTGAATGCTTCACCCATTCGATTTAGATACTTGGATTTTTCTATGGTTGATGTTGGTTCTATTTTTGTGTTCATGGTTAACCTGCACAATCCTCTACTTCGAAGATGCATGATCATCTTATCCTTCCATGCAAAGTAATTGTAAGGTGTAAAAATGAATTCTTTTGAAAATTCCATTTTTCCGTTGTCTTCAATCTTCACTTCCTGCAAAAATAATTTGGTGTGTCTTTTCCCTAGCAGTCCATCGGCTTTGATACCATGTAAATGTTTTGAACCTACATATAATATATCTAGCTGGGAATTGACATACATAGTTGCATAGAAAATAGAAGAAAAGAGAATACAGGAGAGAAAGAATAGAATAATTATGATTAACCAAATGAATGAATGATAATTTACACATGATATACTCTGTATAAATCAACCAATGCACACTAGAGGAGAATCCAATGCACCATAGTGGTGGTCTGTAGTGATCTAGACACACACCAACATTTACAGTAGTAAACTACCACTTAGTCTAGTCTCTTGTGTAGTTACGGGAGTGAACTGCCACCTAGTTGAGTTAACTAGTCTAGCAATGTTTAGTTAACTGACTGAAACTAAGTGAAGTGAGGAGGAGATAAGGGAATCATGGATAATTTTCTAGTCTAGTGATGATCCCAAGGACAATGCACACTAGCTGGTGATGAACCCAAGGAAAATGCACACTAGATGGTGATGATCCCAATGCTACATGGTGATAATCCCAATGTAGCATCTATACTCCACTCAACTTATCAAAGTGAAGTGAAAAATAAAGAGAATATTCTCCCTAGAGGAATATTCTTCCTAAAATATAGGAGACTAAATAATAACTAATAAACATAGGAAAAACCTTAGGAAATGAAATCCTAGGTATGTGTAGAGTAACTCCAACAAATTTGATCTCCTTCTTGTTGTGATCCTCTAAAGTTGTCGAATCTGTTGGTGGAGTAACTACTTTATCCACTAACTCCTAAAGAACATACTCCTTCAATGCCAAATTTACTCTTGGTTTCCAAGATAGGAAGTTTTATTCTCCATCCAACCTATATTCAACTCTCAATGGTGTTGTTTCCATCCCTAAGACCTAATAATCTTCCTTGGAAATAACATGTTGCTGAAAACTACCCCTATGCTAACCTGTACGAACTTATATGTGATTGTCACTACTACAACCTGCGCATGTACACTATTTTCACCATTGAAACATGTGTATGCACATGAATGTCACCATTATAACCTACATATACACGACTATTCCCAAAGCCTCCCACATATGTACATGACTATGGTTTTTGTGACCCACGTACACCTCTGTACACCTGAAAAAAATAAGTTTTACATCTGTACAGTTGTTTCCTAGAAACATGTCCTTCGATAATTTCCACCTACTAGTTATGGATCTGTTATGGATCTAATATCATGTACTTGGTTTCCTCTCAGAGCACCTACTCTAATATTGTAATGAAATTTCTCCTACTCAACACTCGACTGTTAATTCCAAATAAATCACTTATTGAATTAAATCATAGTTGAAGAATGAACTAAACATGCAGCGAGAGCATAAACAAGGAAATCAAATCAAGCACACATAAACACCCATATTTTTCGGTATAAACCCATGGAAAAAACCCGAAGAGAAAACTAGTGCTGAGAATGATTTTCTTAAGCTAAAATCAGGGCTCCCGTAATATGGATAATGGCCCACTGAGAGAAATACAACTGTAGACAAACTTGACAAAGTTTGACTTGTTGTACGAACCATAACTGCATGATTTTCGAGGTGTATGTGACTTTTCTTCATCAAACCCATGTATGTACGTGACTATCTCCACTGTGACCCGCGTACATGTATGAAAAAACTATACAGAAAGCTTCGTACAACATGACACTCTCCCGTGGCTTACTCTGACATAAACCCACCTATGTTGCCTTTGTTCTCTCTTCTCCTTGACCTGATCTCTATATGGAAGTCCTTCTCCACCTATCCAAGATTTTGAATCACATTCCTTCGTGACCCAATACTCTATGTCGACTCCCTCAACACCTATCAAGTTTAAGGTGTCTTCCTCCTTCACCCTACCCTTTCTTTTATAATCGTGAATTATATCTCCAAAGTAATTGCATGTTGAGATTAATTCTCACACTCACTTAAGATTTAGAAACATGCTAATTACTTTTAGAACTTTCCTTAAATAGCTCAATTAAATAATTACATTTAATTGATTAATAAAAGCAATTTACTTTAATAATTCCTTTAATCATCCCCAGATGGGGTGATAGTGCATACAGAAAGGACCAGAGACGACCAACGTGGCATCATCCACGTGACAGGCATGTGTCCCTCCCTACCTCCCATGCCATGAATTTAACGCAACTCCATTGTTACCAGAGCACCATTACTCCTAGTGCACTCTGCTCTGGCCTCCCATCCCCTCGATGGATCAATGCGATGGATCCGCCTTTACTCTGCTCGTGTGTGTCCTCCTCCACCAACGGTCTTTGCATAATGAATCTCACCAGCCTCTCTTTCAGCTTTATTCGATTATGGTCAAGTCCTCCAGCAGCCTACTTCCTCCCCTGCTGCTCCTTGGATTTCTTAGCCTTCTTCTTGTGCCTTCTTTCCATTTATGCGCTTCAGTCAAACTGAGACAACGAGGGAATCTCAGATGCAGATCGACCTACAAACTAAATCAACCACACTTGGCAATTCGACCCCTACCTTCCCCTTCACCCTCTCATAGTTCATCACCCTCCTCACCAACCTCCTTAGAGCAGTCTTCCCATAGCCTCAGTGGTCTTCTGCCCCTCTCATCGCCCTATACATGCAGTATTGAATGGTTCGATCTCCTAGGAAACTCTTTGGGTTTCAATCCAGGGCTAATTTCAGACTTGGATTCCACTTCGCAACCAGCTCCAGTCGTGCCTCCCAATTATCCTAAGAATTCGGCACCTAATCCTTTGCCAGTTCATTCGCCTCTAGTCCAAGCCTCGAGTGAAGGGTTCTTTGATGACCATGGACATCAATAGGAGAAGCCTCACTCCTACTTAGGTTGTTCCACCTACACAAACATATAAGAAGGCCTTGCAATTCTGCAAGGCTTGGTGGTCGAAGTATGTAAGGAAGTGGACAACCTACGTTTTCGTTTGGAGGTCTTGGACGGGTAGGGGACACAAATCCTGCAAATTCTTTCAGCCTTGCAAGGATCGTGCCACCCCTCAAATGGAGGGAACGAACAACCGATATTGTTACCAGCCTTGCACAGGTCTTCGGAGGAGGAAGCAACATCAAACACGACGCCAATGCTCAAGTCCACCTCCTTGGACGTGGTGCCACGCTACAATCCCACAACTTGAACCACAAAGGTGTCTCTTTACATGGTCTGTTGGATGTTTAAATTTCATTTTGCCACTTTTCTCTTTTAGTTATATTATGTTTGGTTTGTCTTATGTCAGTCTTAGTGGAAATAGGATTCTGAGCAAATCGGTTTCCCCCATGGGACGATTTTACTCCAGGTGTTAGACGTTGTCTTTTGACTAGTCTTTTGATACATTGGTTCCAGACCTGGGAGGCTGGTTGAATTGGTTTCCCCATGGGGCAATTCAGTTATTACAGTCTGGGTTAAACTGTTGATGCTGTAATTTTTTACTTTGAAAGGCTTTTTATAGAATCTTACTTACAATATAGAAAAAAAAGAAAAAAAAGAAAAAAAAGAAAAAAAAAAACAACAACAACAACAACAACTAAAACTTTAATCTAAGTAAATTCAAGAGTAGAAGGTTTGGACAATTTCCACACATCTAAACACATAGACCTGATGTCTAGACACATATACCTGTACAGAAATACCTGTCTAATGCTACCACTAACATCAACACATTTTTCAAAGTTTCATTAAGTTTATTTCTTGTAAGCATTGAGAACTCCTATTTTTTCATGTGATAGTCTCATAAGGCTTGCTAGTTTTATTTTTATGATCTCTATTTTTCATTTTTTTTCTAATCAAAATATACCAATCATTTATCATATACCAATCATTTATCATATAGTACTAAATTTTACCGTTAATAAGTTCATGCAAAAATCTATTCGGAGCTTCAAAACAATTATGGATGAGAACTTATAACATTGTTGGTACCAATGACACATAGTGAAACATTTTTTGGAGCTTCAAAAAAATTGTGGATGAGAACTTATAACATTGTTGGTACCAATGACACGTGGACACATAATGTGCATGATGATTTTTTTGAGGCATATGGTGTATGCAAATGAAGATGGAAAGCTTATGTTGCACCATCTTTCATTGGGTGAAATAAAATCATAGTTATTTTCAAGTGATTGGGACAAATATCATAAAACATATTCCATTGCGTTTTAGTATTTTTATTGTATAGTAAAAAAAATATTGTTTTTTCTTCAACCTATTTAGTATTCATCCTTAGTGAAGGTTTTCTTACAATTTAGACGGTGTTTTCATTTGTTGGTTTTTATATAAATTATACAGAATGCTTATGAGGTAATTATTACTTAGATTTTATGTTCTTTCAAAACTATTGCAATAATTATTCAAATGAGTGTTAAAAGTAAAAAGAATATTGAAAAAACTCAGAAAATTTTTGCAAATGTTATATGTATCAAAATATGATAAATCTGTAATTAAGATAAATCTAAGTTGATAAAAAAAATAATAAAAAAAAATAAGATAATATATTTTTATTTGTATTTATAAAAAATATGATTAAATCTATAAAAATAAGAATTAAAAATTTTGTATTTATAATTTTAATATTTTTAATAAAAAATAAAACAAAATATTAAAAAAAATAAAAATAAAAACATAGTAAAACTAACACTAGAAAAATGGCAAACATAATGAAAAAAGTCCTAAAATTAAATTAAATAATTCCTACAAACTTAAAAACTTCCTAAAATTAAATAATTCTGTAATATAACATAATACAAACTTAAAGAACACAATCATAAAACTTTATTTACTCTTCAAACATGATTTTTATGGTTTAAATATAAATATATTTTAAAATCTTTAAACTTTTATTAATATACTTTAATTATGTAGTTAAAAATGTTTTTCTATTTATTTAAAAGTTTTCATTAAATCTTTTATTAATATACTTTATTTACGTAGTTAAAAATGTTTTTCTAATTTATATTTATTTAAAAGTTTTTATTAAATGTTTATAATATACGCTAGTAATAGTAAAAGAAGAATTAAAAAATAAATCACAAATTGATACAACTTACCTCATAGAAGCAAAGAGGCTAGGAAAAATAATTGATCACAAAGATAGGTTGATCTGTGTCAAAGTAAGTTGTAATGACCATAAA
>ML788247.1:391252-408488 GCA_009831015.1 Picea engelmannii
GGGAAATGAAACAAAGTTCGAGTAGGTGTAGACCCATGTCCTGGAAGTGGAAATTCCCATATCCTTCTAGATGATTTGGTCAGGAAACTCAACACAAATAGTTATTTCTATCTTATCCAAGTTGTTGATCAATTTCTCTCTTCTATCTGGTCATGAGAATGGAAAGAGGCTAATTAGGTTGGTATTGGGGAAAATTTCTATGAAGTTTGGGCCACCCTTACAAGGGCCTTAAAGAGATATCATGTAAGAATAACATAAAGGGAAGATGAGATGGTATGGAAAAATTTCCCTTTTGGGATCTACACTCCAAAATTAGGGTATTCACAACTTAATATAGATCTCCTCCAAAGATATATTTCTTGGTGGTGGAAGGGCTTATGGAAAAAAAATGTCCCCTGATTTATGTGGTGTGTGATAAAGAAAAAAAAATCCACTTGGGACAGAATGAAGTGTCGAAAGATAGAAGGACCAGGATGGTGTGCCCTTTGCAAATATCATAAGGAGTCTGGTGGACACATTTTTATTGACTGTCCTTTTTCAAGTAGGTATGGTCAAAATTTTCTCGCACCCTTGATTGACAATGCACTTGGAAGGGTCGGTCAGTTGAAGAGGCCTGGAGCGCTTGGACTACATAGTCCATAAATAAGAGAAAAAAATCTCTACCACTAATTTTAGCCTGGGGAGTGTGGCTATCTAGAAACATAGGTTTTTAATGAGGAAACTATTATCAAAGCTCATGTCAGTTCAAGGATTGAGTATTTTATCTAATTTTCCACAAGATAAAGAAGCTAGTAACATCATATTTTTCCAAGAGGAAAAGATTGACTTCACCAATCCTTGATCTTTCTTTGATGGTGCATATCAAAACAATAATTTAATTAGCAGAAGGGGTGCAGTTTTACACTTGAACCCAAATATTTTCTTCACTCTCAAAATGGGGTTGGGCCCAGGGACAAACAACTATGATGAACTCATGGCTCTCAAATTATTATTATTGTTTGAAAGGGAAAAAGAAGTAGTTGACCTTCATATTTTTGGCGAATCCATGTTTGTCATAAAATAGATCAGAAAGACTCAACAATGCCAAAACACTCTTTTGTCTCCTTTTCTAGATTATATCTTCATAATTATAACTACTTTTGATTCTTTTTCTATCTGGCATGTATACAGGGAGTGCAACAAGGAAGTGGATGTTCTCTCTAAAGAAGGCATGCAGTTGGATTTTGGGTTGTGGTTGATCGCAGAAGTCAAGGATGGTTTTGTGCTTGAGGTGACTCATATTCCTTTCATTGATGAGGCTAGACATGTAGTCTAGCATTAACTTTACAATTTCCTACTCTTTTGTGATGTTCGGTCTCAATTTGGGTTGATATAGTCTCGAAATGATTTCGTTTTGATCTGGGTTTTTCTTTTTTTATTAGACTATGTTCTTCTTTGGGGTGTATCCTATATAGATGGAAGTTTTTTAAATTATGTTTGTAGTATATCAGGGAGTCCTCACCCGAGGGATTTTCACTCTGGTTATCTCTCAGTTATATATGTATAGTTTGGATTTTCTTGATACTTTTTTTTGCTGACACAGAACTTGTAATGAAACCATAGTAGATTGATGTAAGTAATATTGTTCAGGGGAGGCCCATGTTAGGCCTTCTGTTGGCTTTTTGACTAAATACATGGTGACACATATTCTACAACATGTAATCTTTTTTTCCTATGTTGGAATAAAGTTCACGCTTTTTTCTTCAGAAAATATATATATATATATATATATATATATATATATATATATATATATATATATATATATATATATATATATGGGTTCTTGCCCAAGCTTGCCATTTCTGGATTATCATCATCATTTCATTTTTTGATCTACAATTCAGATTTGTAATGGGTGCAGATTCAATATTCTCTCTTGAGAATGAAGCATGTTCAGAAGAGTTGGCAGGATCAAAGGGGACTTTTTTGGAAGAACCATATTTTGCATTGCACCATTTTTCCCAAGCAGATTGGAAGGCATTTCCACCTGCATCATCATGTGATGAACGGGGTGCATTTTTTGTGGAGCTTTCAGCATCATCTATTGCTTTGATAGATGGAATCCTAGCCTGTGATGCTTTCCTGATATCATCTTCTAATTCAGAATATTGTTTCTTAACTAACTCTATCTTTTCAACAACAATTTCCAGAACTTCAACAATTCTTGCTCGAGCTGGATTTGGGACTTCTTTGGCTAGCTGCTTAAGAGTTAGGTGTTTTTGTTCTTCTTTGGAACTTGAAGAACCAAACCATTTGAAAGAGGCATTTCTTTCAATATCTTCAATTTTAAGGGGGGAAGGAGTTTTATTTTCTTCTTCAAAAGAATCTTTCAGACTGAAGACTGCAGTCTGAATTATTTCTAATTTCTCAAGAATCTTCTCAAGTTGAGACTTCATCTGTTCTTGATTATTTTCTAAAGAATCAATTTCTGAATGCAAACCATTCATATGGGATTTAGTCTGTATTAAATCCCGCGCTATATCATCAATGTTTTGTGCAAGACAAACTAACTGGTAGTTTGCATAATTTTGTAGTCTCACAATATTTTGAGACGGTTCTGCATCTGCTTTTCTATATTTTATGAAATCTAGGTCAGCTACCAAATCATTTTTGAATGAAGGAGTATGATTTCCTGGTCCAAGACTTCTATGTGGTAAGGTAGATTGGAGCGATTTAGCTTTAAGGTTGACCTGGGGATTTACTGGAAATTTAGGACTCTCGTGGGATAGAGTTCGAGAAGAAGACAAGCTTAAATTACTAAATAATAATACTCCAATTGAAGAGCTTGTTAAAGCTGTAGTGCATGAATTCTATGGCAATATAAAGATTGATTCTAGTCATTATGTTGATCTATTTATGAATCAACAATTATGCCATATATCTCAACTCCCAGAATTCCTCTGTACTATGCAAAATTTATTGTACAAAGCCCCTGATCCAGACAATGTAGCATATTTACGCAAGTATTTATCTGCTATGCTTGGCAAAGTACCTAATCTAGTTAGAGATAGACTTGAGGAATTGGACATTGATATATCACAATTGTCTCTAGCAGGTTTACACGAGCATATTACTATGGCTCTGCAAAAAGAATGTCTTAGGAAAAAGACTAATAAATCTTCAAAGAAACAATTAGGTTTCGACTCTTCTATCTATGATACGTTTGCAGAAACATATCACTTTGGTTGTAATAAGAAACATACAAGGAAAGGATCCTGTAACAAGGATTGTGGTTGTTTTAAATGTAGAACTAAGTCTAAAGGATTTTCTAAGAAATATCCTAAAAGATTTACAAGAAACAGTCATTCTAGAAAGAAATCCTACTTCAAGCGTCAGCCCCAGAATTATAAAGCAAAGCAGTCCTCTTGCTTTATCTGCAAAAAGCCTGGCCACTGGGCTTCTCAGTGTCCTCTGCGGTCTAAGACTAAATTCCAAAATAAGATAATGGATCTTTTTCAGTCTGGTTATGATCCTTCCAAATGGGAATTAGTTGAAAACCGTTCAGATGGTGAATACCTATCCCTCACAAAGGATAGTGACTCCTTTCCTGAAGACAACCTCTCTAACCAAGGATCTGATGTTGATTCAGATTCATCACACTTGGAAGAGATCTTCCACTTTCTTGACATTAAAATGATGACACCATATATAGACCTACCCTCTCTTCTCAAACAAAGGTCTGATCTCCAAGCCAAATTGTCTGTCCTTACACCTGGACAATTTCAGCTCTCCAAACGCTATGCTTCACAAATTGCTCAACTCTCTGCCAAAATTGCTAAGATCCAGCAGCCAAGCGTGGTGAATATTCAAAATTACACACCCACAGATGCTGATTTTATCCCAGCACAAAGAAAAGAGTCTAGAGCAAAAAGTATTGTTAAGTTTTCAGAACCTATTCAGGAAGCTCTATCAGAAGATGAATCTTTAAACAATACTATATTCCATCTAGAAGAATCAATCAAAGAAAAAGAAGCATTAGTTGCTAATTTATGGAAGAGCTTAAAGCTACAGAAAGAAGAATTGAACTTTCTCAAGATGAAACAAGATGAACAACTAGAAAGAGAAATGTTCAATGAAGATACAAAAATTGAACCATTTGAGTCTAAGCAAGTGAATGGCTTAGATGATAGATTGGTTATCCCTGTAAATATAAAAGTCCAAGGATATTTGCAATACACTTTAGATGCACAACTTGATACAGGTGCAATGAATTCTTGTGCTAAGCATGGAGTGATCCCATCTTACTATTGACAGCCAATAGATATCTCATTCAGAGCTGTCAACAAATCTGAAATAAAGATCAAATATATTGCTCCAGATTTCCCTATACTCATACAGGAAGAAAAAGTATCTGTTACACTTTATTGTTATGATACTGGTGCAGATATACTATTAGGACATGATTTTGTAAATAAATGTTTACCTTTTGTTATAGGCAGTAACTTTGTACAGATTACAGTTTTGGGCAAAACAATCAAAGTACCCAGCAAGTCTTGTTATGAAACAAGAATTGCAGTAAAACAAACTTTCCAACAAATTGAGAAATATGCAAGCAGTCTGTTACATATCCAAAAGATCATTGGTCATGCTGATAAGCATGGTATAGAAATGATAAAGGACATTAAAGAAAATATAGAGTCTGATTGCACATCAGATTATCCAAATGCCTTTTGGCCAGAGAAAAATATTTCGTCAGTCTGCCCTATAAGGAAGATTACACTCCAAAACCACAAAAAGCCTCTGCAAATCACATGTCTCCCACAGAATGTGAATACTGCCAGAAAGAGATTTCATAACTCTTAGAAAGAAAGTTGATAGAAATTAGTAGGAGCCCTTGGGATTGCCCTGCCTTCTATGTCAACAAACACAGTGAACAGAAAAGAGGAAAACCTAGAATGGTGATAAACTATAGAGATTTGAATGATGCTCTACTCCCTATCAGATTTCCTCTGCCATCCAAAGAGTTGTTGTTTTCAAAGATTGGGAAGTGTAATGTTTTCAGTAAATTTGATTTAAAAAGCGGATTTTGGAAAATTGGGATAATCCCTAAAGATAGATACAAAACTGCATTTGTTGTCCCAAATGGTCAATATCAATGGAAAGTGATGCCTTTTGGTTTGAATAATGATCCATCTAAATTCCAAAAAAGAATGGATGATATCTTCAAACACCTCAATTTTGTAATTGTATATATTGATGATTTGCTTGTTTGTTCTGTAGATTGCAAAGCTCATGTACAACATTTGAAGGCTGTTTATGACCTTTTGTATAAACATGGTTTGGTGATCATCCGTTCTAAGCTTTGTTGGGCACAGACAAAGATTGAGTATTTTGGTTTGATACTATCTAAGGGAGAAGTAGAACTCCAAGATCATATTTTGAAAAAAAATTCAGAATTCCCTGATGAAATTCTTGATCAGAAACAACTTCAAAGATTCCTTGGTTGCCTGAACTACATCCATTAGTTCTATGAAAATCAAGCAAAGGATGTCAGAATACTCCAGAAAAGATTGAGTAAAGTAATACCATGGAATTATAAAATGACTCAAGCTGTTCAGATAATAAAACAGAAGATCCAGAATCTACCAAAGTTATATCTTCCAGATATGACCTTCCAGCTTATATTAGAGACTGATGCCTCAAATGATACTTGGGCAGCAGTATTATTGCAAAAAAATGGTCCCAAATTGGAAGAAGTTTGTGTATACACTTCTGGATGTTTTAGTGATACTGAGTCAAGATACTTTTCTTCACATAAAGAAATTCTTGTAGTCAAAAATGGCATTAAGAAATTCAGATTGTTTCTAAAACCTGTACATTTTATTGTAAGAACAAATCTAAATCATATGAAGGGAATGTTGTCTAATCAACGTCTGTTGGAACAGGGAAACAACATAATTCTGCGATGGAGCTTGTGGCTTGACGGATTTGACTTTGAAATCCACTACAAGCCTGGTAAAGATAATTGTGTTGCTAATATTCTTACTAGAGAAGCCGCTCCATCTAAAGAGAAAAACAACATCATAAAATGGCTTCATCCTCCTTGAGCATAAGGGATGCTCCTCCCTCAGGATTCAAATGGATCCTAGTGTGTACAGATTGTGAATATTGTTACTGTTTTAACTGTTTAAGCTGTTATATTAGAAGCAGTCCAGCCTGTATAAATATCCTAAATAACTGGATACAAAAATATAACTAGTGTACCTCTTATATGGGTTATTTTAGAGATAGCCATACCATGGAAAGAGGATCAGTTACTGGAGGACCAATGAAAGGGCAAAGATACATTCTATTATATACTCCTTGTATTTCATATGAAGATTATTGCAAAATAATGCTGCAGGTTAAATATGATGGATCATGATGGTTAATCTTTGAATGCTCAACATTTAAGGATACACCTATCTGGTGGTCTGGTTGGCTGTATATTATATACTGGACTTACTGTCCAAGGGATGTTACTTTCTTTGGAACAAGTAAAGATGCTTTTATACAATGGTTCCGAGCAGAAATAGAAGAAGCTGCTCATTATGAGGGATGGTTTGTTTTTAACTTATCATTCCGAGGAAGTGAGTTGCACTTTGAAAAGTTTGAGCCACCCCATCCTCAAACATATAAGGTGACCAATGAATATTTTGGTGACTTATGTATACCTGAATATGAATTAATTCCAGCCATGCAAGGATCTCCATTTTATAAATGCTTCAATGGATTACCACCATTCTCTGTTGAACATAGTTCACCACCAAGCAGTCATTTTGACTATGACAGTGATGGATCTTTTGATTCTATTGTTGAATACAACATAATTAATTGTATGGAAGAATGATGGGCCTGGTGCTCACTATTTTGTAATAATGATGTACTGATTCTTTTCATGTCTAACGGGCCGACATTGGTGTCCCGTCAGTTCCGTGGGTTCCGGTAGAACTCCACTTTGTAATCATGTGATCAAAACTATTCGTAGATTTGCGAATATTTACTTTTGTCTTGTCATTCCGTAAAAGTCGGTATGGGTCCCCATATGGCCGAGCCTCTAAGGGACGAGATAACAGCTGTAGTCCACAACTGCCACATCCACTTGAAGGAATCTTTGTTTACAGGCAGTTACCAGTCTATGGTTACCGGTAACTTGCTAGAATATGTATAAAAAAGGCTCTTCACCTCTCATTTTGGACATTCTGAAATCAAGAGAGAGTCTAGTATGAGTCTTAGTAGTGTCGAGCAGTGTGTATCCTCTTCACTCGCCTTCGGGAACTTGTGAATGAAAAACATTGATCTCAAGTGTAATGTCTTTATGTGATAGCTATATATATATATATATATATCTTAAAAGTTATTTTTTCAATTTATGAATTTCGTTAAATGTTAGACTTATTAATTAAAAAAATCATAATTTTTTTTATCTCTTAATTATCAATATCCATGAACACATAAAAATGGCATAGAAAGTTGTTAAAAGGTCCACCTAATATGGGATGTTACTGAAATGTATGAATATCCATGAACACATAAAAAATGGTATAAAATGTTGTCAAAAAGTCCACCTAATTATGGGAGGTTATTGAAATGGGATGCGACATGGGAGGTTGTTATTAACTATAAAATATATATTTATGAAGAGTATATGAAGCTTAATGATAGGTAGACCTGGGTAGAAGGTAGGGTTTGGAAGGTTTTCAAGAATAATAAAGGGACAAAATTGTGAGTTGACTCAGGCGACAACAGAGGATCACGGATCGATGAAGGAGATGGGGTTATTAGAACTAGGAAAGGGGAAATTGTTTAAATATGCAGTCACAAGGGTTTCAAATATAACCCCAATGGAGAAAGAAATATAGTGGGGGTAGGGAAATATCCTAGAGAAAATGGAATCCCTACAAATTTGGACGTGGGATCATGGAGAGAAAATCACGGGATGAATAATGATTGTCTGGTGAAGAACAAGGAAAACCATCGATATGAGATCACATCATAAACTACATCTAGTACATGAAGGATCATGCAATAATTAGGAAATTCATGGGCATTTTTCCCTCTGAAAAATATCTAATAGGATGGGTAAACGTGTGTTGGAAGCCAAAGGGCCAAATTGATCTAAAATTGGGATCAAAGGGTTTTGTATGCTAATTTTTACATGAATGGAGGGCCATTAAAGGATATTTGAATATTGTCCCTATTTTTTCATCTTGAATGGCTTACATTTAAGGTTCTGGATAGAGAGGTTCTCTCCAAAGAAAGATAACTTCATTGAGGCATCAATATGGATACAGTTTTACTCATTACCTCAAGATTTATGGGAGAAGGAAACACTATAAGGGATGGGAAACATCTTGGGAACATTCATGAAAGTTTAAAAGGTAACTAAAATAGGTATATATACTTTTTATGCAAGAATATGTGTCTACATGAATGTAGCACGGGTGTTCCCAGATTCAATAACCATATCTTATCAAGATAATGAATGGAATCAAAATCTAGATTATGAACACATACCCTTCATATGTAAGAATTTCCATGAACATAGTCATTTGTTTCTATATTTCCCTCAAAATGATAATAATATTGTTGATAAACCCAAAGAACAACAAGATAAGGATGCCTTCATGAAATGTTTTAGTAACGGGAAATCAAGGTGACAAATGAATAAAGTTATAGCACAAGAAGGGAAGAACAATGCTAATATATTTCAATCCCTATTAGATAAGGGAGGGGAAGTCTCTACCATGGAGGTAATTTCATATCCAAAGGGGAAAGAGGACATAAAGGAAAACCCCTGTCTAGAGATCTAAAAAAAATGGATCTAGAGGTCAACATTAATGAAACAGGAGAGGAAGAGGTAGAGATGCATGAGATGAACATAATAGAAGAACCTAGTCAAGATTCATATGAGGAGAATGTGACCAAGGATATGGAGCAAGAATATTTGGACATAGGCATCAATGCTTTGATAGACATGCATGGTGAACAAAAATTGAGAAATATGGTAGAAATATAGTTACATCAACTTCAAAAGGATATGAGAAAAGGAAAAGGAAAGGGGGACAAACCAAACCAAAATCCCTTTTCTTCAAGATTACTTGGGTTTATAACAAACCCATTAAAACTATGAAAGAAAGAAACATCGGAGGAAAATAACAGAGGTAGGAAATTTAACAAATAGAAATTAGAAGAAACAAGGATGCTTTTGGTGGAATCTAGGCAAACCATAGGCCTACCGAAGAAGTATTTCCACACCCAAACCAAATTTTAATATGAGAGTGATATCATGGAATTTAAGAGGCCTTAATGCCCATTCTAATCATAATCTTCTTAGGAAAAGGATAAATCGAGAAAAAACCCAAGATCATGATGATTCAAGAAACTAAGTGCGATGAAGAATGCATGACTCGTATTGCCCAAAAATTATGGGAAAAAATTGGACTAGAAATGTTAGAAGCAAATAGAGCTTCTGACAAACTAGTGGTTCTTTGGAATCCATATCTACTTAACATAGATATCCAAACAATGACACTTAGGATCATTTCAGGTAGATATAGAATATTGTGATCCTTCGAATAGGGTTATATTAAAAATTTATATGGCCCTCCCACCCCAGCTATGAAAAGTGATTTCCTTGATATTATCCTCTTGCTGGGATCCTCCATTCAAAATAATCCTTGGATTATCAGCAGGATTTCAATATGATCACCTCCCTATAGGAAAAAAAAGAGGGGTTTAAAGGATAGAGGAAGAAAACATAGATTTTAAACAATTCATAGAGATGCTTCAACTTATTGACCTACCAATAGCTAATGGAATCCACACCTGGAATAACAAAAAAAGAGGGGTTCACTAGATTGTTGTTTGATTGGACAGATTCATCGTATCTAAAGTGATGTTTCACACTCAAAAAACAATATAATCATAAATCATACCCTTTCCTAGATCATACCATTGGTCGATCTTTCTCTCTTGGGAAAGTAGTCTCAAGCCGAGACCAACACCTTTCAAATTTGAAAATTTTGGATGGAACACCCTGATTTTATGAAGAATATTGACAACTGGTGGAAAGAGAGATCGGATTTGTATGGAACCAAGATGTACCAAGTCCAACATAAGATAAAACATGTTAAGTTTAGAGTTAAAAATGGAAGAAAGAGGTCTTTGGTAATATATTTGAGGCCAAGATCCAATTGGAGATGGAAATGGAATCTATCCAGTGACTTCTCATCCAAAATGGCCAATCCAAAAAACTAAACAACAAGGAGGAGCAACTCAAAATGGAGATCAACCAGTGAGAGAAACAAGAATAAATATTTTGGAAACAAAAATCGTGCATTTTATGGCTAAGTGAAGGAGACAAGAAATCATGTTTCTTCTATAATTCTCTCCTCAACCAAAGAAGAAAAAATAAAACAGAAACCTTGAAAATAGCTAGGGGTGGGGACATGAAAATCACGAGGATATTGAAAATGAGCTCACATATCATTGTATCCAACTCCTCAAAGAACTTATAGAAGATCAATAAGCATCCATATAAATGAATATCAATTCCACGAAAGGTCCAAGCATATTGAGATCAAATACCACTTCATCTGAGATAGGATCCAGAAGGAAGTAGGGAAGCTTCAATATATTTCCAAAGATGAGAAGGTTGCAGATATTCTAACCAAACCCTTGGTTAAAGGGAAGTTTGAGTACTTCATAGACAAACTTGGAGTGGTGCAAAATACCTTCCTCACTAAGAGGGAGTGGTGGAAAATACCTTCCTCACTAAGAGGGAGTGTTGATGCATGGTAGCATCGAACAAGTATTTCCGCACGGGTGTATGTGTCTAGACGTGTGGAAATCATCCTAATAATTCTATCCTTGACTTTAATTTAATTAAAGGAATTATTAAAGTAAAGTGGTTTTATTTTTAAGTTGAGTTTTATTTAAGGAAAATATTTGATTAACATTAGTGAATTAAATAATAGTCGTTGATATCAAGTGAGGTGAGAATTAATATCAACCGTAAATAAATTTGGATATTAGAGTTAGGTTATAACTCAATATTATAAAAGCAAGGCTAAGGTGAAGGAGGAAGACACTTGACAGATTGATCAAGATAGATTTATTTGACAGAGAGTGAGTTGGATCATGAAGGACTATGATTCAAGAATATGTTGGATAGGTGGAAAAGGACTTCCATCCAAATATCAAAGCCAAAGGAAGAGAGAGAACAATCGTACAACAGAAGAATCAGTCACTGTGGAACAGTGCAGGTATTCTAGTACAAGTCACATGAAAAAACATATCTTTTAGTGTAACAATCGTGCAGATAGCGTAAAATAGCACAGTTATTAGTGTAAAAATTATGTTGGTTCCATATAGGATCGTACAACAAGTTTGGAAGCAGATCAACCATTCAGGTTTTGATGTACTTTGTCTCTTTTCTAATTGGGCCATTTTTCTAGTAAGGGAGCCCTTGCAAGATTTGAATTTATTTGAATGCTAAGCTTATTTGATGGGAAGAATATCTTTGTGTATTGTGCATGATATTTTTGGTTTCCAGTATTGCTTCTTCGATCTTTATTTGAGTTGAATATTTTGGTAGTGTATTTTTGTTTTGTGAGCTGCTAATATAATTAATTTGTAGTAAGGAATCACTAGATAACAAAGTACCTAGGTGTTGGAGTAAGGATTTCAACAAGAATAACTATGGGTAAATGTTTTGAAATCCAAGTGTGCAATAAAAACTTCTATGGAATATCTGGTTTGTGTGGAAGGAGACCATCCTAGTTCTTTGATATGGAACAATGCTTAGACTAACAAAGGTCTGGTCAAGGAGCATTATTTCTAGGAAATTCACAATGGCCATTCTTCCCTCTTTTGGGAGGACTCATGGGAGAAATAACCCATCCTTGGTAGATAGGATCTCTTACAAAAATAAAGGTTTCAATGATTATAAACTGGTGGCTAAAGTTTACCACTATTTGAAAGAGCACATCGATACACAACCTAGAGCAGTACATGTCTAGAAATAGTGTGATACATGGCCAACAAACTGGGATGCAAGGGATTATAATGAAATGGAGGACTAATTACATTGTATAAAAATCAAATACATGATTGGTCAATATATCCTAAGGTGGGGATAGGAGGGAGATGGAAATTTCAAATTCCAACAATCCTACCACATAAAATAGAGGTTAAACATCACCAACAAGAGATAAATATGGGGCAAGGTATGGAATTCAGACCTCTGGCCTAAAGTCTCATACTTTCTATGGTTATTGGAAATAAGGAAGACATTAACTTGGGATCAAACTATTAGAAGAGGATTTGAAGGCCCTTCAATTTTCCTGATGTGTATACCGGAAGGAGAAACCTCATAAAATTTGGTTAATGAATGTAGATAAGCCTCCATTATCTGGGACAAAGGTGCTACTCTCTTCTGTCAATTTGAAAATATCTTAGCAGACATAATACAAACTATAGAAATATGTATAGAAAACCTTTTCAAAACTCCTTTGTTAAATAGGGTGTGGAACTCTTTCCCAAGGATTCTTCTTTGGAATTTATGGAAGGAGCACAACCAAAGGATTTTCAAGAACCAATAGTGAACATCATAGATGATATGAAAATTCATACATACTAATATTCATGAATATATCAATGCAATAACATGGATGGATAAGGACTGGAAGAAATCAGGGGTAGAATCATTTATCATCCACAACTAATAGTTAGACCAATGTATTAGGCTCCCAGATATTAAGCAAAAAACCATCAAAACATTGTCAAAGGAGATATGGATTCCTACTTCAAAGAATGTGAGGTACCATATATATTATAATAAGAAGAAATATAAATATTGCAACAAATACCAGCGGAAAAAAATATATAGAGAGAGAATAACAACACCAAAAATGATACCTTTATTGATAGAAAGCCAAGTTCACTTGCCTCTTTGAGGGGGAAACCTCCAGCAGAGAAGAGCTCTATTACAATAATTATCAAGACAAGACTTTCTCATGCCTTATACTCCTACTTATATTAATTCTATCTTCTAAAGTACATTCTAGAGGAATATCTTTCTAGAAGCGAAAGCTTCTATTAAGTATTCTTACATTAGACTTGTTCACATTATTAAACATGACTCATTAACTAATGTTGGCCTTTATTATATCGAAAATATATTATCCTACCTACATGAGGGGTTAGGGAGGTTAGGTCCCTAAAATTCCCTCCCCCTTGAAGAACAACCTTGTCCTTTATGCTTGAGATGAGGAAATTGTTGCAGAATGGAAGCCAACTCCTAGATGGCATATAGAGTTGTATCCTTCCAATGAACTAACACTTCCTTGAAAATGCATTGATGGAGAGGACGCTGTCATTGGTACAATACTGATTGTGACTATAACCAAATGGAACCTTCTTCATCCAACTCAGGGAGATTGGCATGAGTCTAGAACTTAGTTCCAAATACTTTCTTTAAGCATGAAACATGAAAAATAGGATGGAGCTTAGAATGATTGGGCAGGGCTAATTGGTAGACTACCAGCCCCACTCGCTTAAGAATTGTATAAAGACCATCAAATTTGGGGAAAAGTTTATAACAATGTTCAAATTTGAGTGAAGTCCTCTTATGAGGTTGCAAACAAAGAAACACCTAGTCCCCTTTAGTGAATTGACATTTAGAATGACCTTGATCTACTTGTTGCTTCATGGGATTCTGAGCTAGGACCAAATTTTCTTTGAGGGTATGGAGAATGGTCACTTGAAATGTAGTATTTTTTTAACCCCCTGAACCTTTGAGACACCTAGCATGTATGAGAGAATCAATGATGTATTTTACCCATAGACTGCTTCAAAAGGATTCATGTGAGTGGAAGTATGGTAAGATGTGTTGTATAACCATTCATCTACGGGTAACCAGTGAGTGCACTGATTTTTTTTGTCGAATGAAAAACACCTCAAATATTTTTCCAAACACTTGTTGACAACTTTAATTTTCCCATCAATTTGGGGATGATAGGTGGTGCTGAGATGCAATTGGGTTCTCTGGAGCCTAAATAATTCTTGCCAAAAATTGTTGGTGAAAGTTGGATCTTGATCAGAGACAATAGAATGAGGAAATCCATGGAGTTTGAATATATTATCCATAAAATATTGATCCACTGTGGATGTGGTGAATGGGTGTTGAAGAGCACAAAAATGAGCATATTTGGAAAGACGATCTACTAACATCATGATGATTGACTTATTACCCAATTTAGGTAAGACAACAATGAAATCCATAAACATATCCCTCCAAATAATAGGTGGTATCAAGAGTGGTTGGAGTGTTCCTAGATCTTTGACTATTTCACCCTTATTTTGTTGACATGTATCACATTCAGCCACAAAGGTGTGGATGTCATATTTCATATTGTCCCAGAAAAAAGAATGTTTTACCCATTCATACATTTTGGTAAACCATGAATGCCCAACTGGAGGTGAAGCATGAAACTCATAGAGCACAGTGGATTTAAGGCTCGACTGTTCTCTTAAATACAAGAAACATTTATAGTGAAGATCTTCATTGTGCCAAGAGTACCCTGGAGAAGCTTGAGGATCCTTTTGCAATTTTTGGATCAGAATAGAAAGTTTGGGGTCTTGCAATGATTCATGGTGAACAGATTGAAGCCAGTCTGCTACAATGAATGAGAGGGAAAAGAGAGACCATTCTTCTTCATATTTCCTTGAAATAACATCAACATTTTATTTTTCCTTCTTGCATATGATCTCATAATCATATCCAAATATCTTATTCACCCATTTTTGTTGCTACAGGGAATAAATTCTTTGTTCCAAAAAATACTTGAGGCTACGATGATAAGTTTTGATTAGGAAGTGTTACCCCAATAGATAAGGACACTAGAGATCCATTGAATGTAGAATATACAACATTTCCTTTTCATAGGTGGATTGTACCAAATGACACTCTGATATTTTTTTTCTAGTGAAATCCAAAGGTCATCCATCTTGCACGAGGACTACCCCAATTCCTTTCCCTAACGCATTTCATTCTAGGACTGAATTCTTGGTGAATTCATGTAGTGTTAGGACATGACTTGTGCACATAGAATATTTCAATGCTTGGAAAGATTGATCAGTTGTTGGAATCCAACTGAAAGCATTATTTTTAAGGAGAGAAGTGAGAGAAGCTGCAATTTTTTCATAATTTTGAACAAACTTGCAATAATAGTCTGTTAAACCCAAAAAACCATGGAAGATTTTAAGAGTTTTAAGGAGAATCCAATCCTTCATAGCTTCAATCTTCTTAGTATCCACCCATACACCATCTTTGCCTGCAATACGACCCAAGTACTCAATTTTAGAGGTGTCAAAATCACATTTAGGTTGTTTGAGAAAAATTTTGTTCTTAGACAATAGATGGAGAACTTGATCCACATGGACGAGATGGGATTTCCAAGTTTTACTATGGATGAGAATATCATAAAAAAAACTAAGAAAAAATTATGGAGGAAAGGATGGAAGACATGATTCATGAGACTTTGAAAAGTGGAGGGGGAATTACACAAGCCAAAGGTCATTACCAAGAATTCATAGTGACCCTCATGAGTTTGAAAGGAAGTCTTGGGGATGTATTCCTCTTTCATACATATATGGTGGTATCTAGAATGGAGATCAAGTTTTGTAAAGTATTGAGCACCACTCAATTCATCCAAAAGGTCATCAATGATAGGAATGGGAAATTTGTCTTTGATTGTGAGTTTGTTGAGGGCATGAAAATCACGACACATGCGCCAATTTCCTTGTTTCTTGAGTACCATGACTACCAAAGAAGAATAGGATTTGGTAGTAAGACGGATAAAACCTACTTCTATCAATTCTTGAACAATTTTCTCAATTTCATTTTTTTGGGAAAGAGATGACGATAAGGGAGAACATTGGGAGAAAGATTGCCTGGTACTAGAGGAATGGAATGATCATGGGCACTCCAGGAAGGGGGAATTCCATGGGGAGTGTTAAATATAGCTTGGTGTTGGGAGATTATAGATTGGAGTTTAGGGTGCACTAAGGGTGTCTCAACGATGTGAATGTAATGGAGTTGGGAAATAATTTTAGAATGACCTTTTTTAGTAGCTTTTCCATCTGGTGGGAGCTGATGATCTTAGGTGAAACTACTATGATGTCTTGGAATATATATTGTTGTCCCTCATGTTAGATTTGCATGGTTAGGTCCTTAAATTCCATGAGGAAGGGGCTACGAGTGTGTAACCATTCAACACAGAGCACAATTTCATAACCACCCATGTCGATAGAAAACATATGAGATTTTAGGTGATACTAACCAATTTGTAGGCACACGTTTTCACAATTCCTACCACATTTCATGGAAGTTCCATTGGAAATCATGTTTTAAAAATTGTTGACTGCATAGATATAAAAATTAATTTCTTGGGCAATGAAATGATTAATAAAATTATTGGTGATACTATTGTCAATGAGGATTATGAATTTCCTATGCTTAATGTATCTAATTATCTTGAGGGTTTGGGGAGTAGAGAACCAAGTGAAAATGTGTAGTGAAATCAACGGTTCAAATTTTGGTGGATCAGAGGGTGGAGTAGGATCATCTATTGGGAGTAGCTCTTCCATAGGGGAAACTTCGGCCTCCTTGTCAGCAATATCCTCCAAAATGGCCATAAAAATATTTTGTTCCTTACACTTGTGCCCTATAAAATATTTGTCATCACAATTATAACAAATACCATTGAGTTAGCATTCATTCATTTCTTATTGACTTAATTTTTGTATCTTGAGAGGAGTGGCATGAGGGGAGAGATTGGTAGGTCGAGGGTGAGGAATTAAAGAGGGTTTTCAGTTTTGGGAAAATAAAACATGGTGTGCTTCCTTGGTAAGTTTAGTAGATTATAAAAAATTCTAGGGGCGATCCATGAGGACCTGGGATCGAATTTCATCCTTGAGGGAATTGATAAAGAATTCCCTAAAGAAGGCATTTGACATGCCCTCCATTCTGAAATCCTAGTACTCGAATGTGGCGATAAAGTTTTTAATGGTACGAGATTGTTTCCACTTGGTCAAACATCCTAGATGGTGTTTGTTGGTGTCAAAGCATTCATAAATTTTGGCCACAAACTATGTCCAAGCAACATACCCTTGGCGTGAATTTTTTGTTGGATCATGTTGTCATTGATGC
>ML788247.1:436482-447194 GCA_009831015.1 Picea engelmannii
GAAACGTGGAGGTCAAAGTAAGTTTCCTCCAAAGGGATTCCAAAACACCCCACCCTTTTCTTGATGAAACTATCCACTCCCATTTAATTTCAACGAGGTTGGTTCACACCCCCAATCTCTCAAACAACCACATCTAAAAAATTTCCAAAAACTCACTAAGTTTTCCTCCACAGGAGGTGCCAAAAGAATTTTTTTAGTCTAGGTAGGATTTTGGGTATAGGAATCCAAATAACTCCCCGTTATCTGGTTCTCACAATGTCAAAACAATAAAAGTTGTCAAATAGGGATCTGAAAATCCTCCAAGTCAAGTGTTCCTAATACCATAAGGCAGGGAAATACCCATGAAGGGTTGAAGGCCGAGGTTCGATTGTTTTGTGCATCCCCCCTTGAGGCACCCACCTCTTAGACGGGATCCAGCCCGTGACCCATTTCTTAGGCTGAAAATCTAAATGTTGCACTTTGATCAAGGTACCTAGTGACCAAATTTTAGGATATCTACCCAGGTGGAAATTGTGGGCTGCAATTACACCTTGATCGGATTTTGTGTGGCTATTGGGAAATATCGCCAGCTCTTTCAGGATATGCCCCCTTTACCCCTCATTATAACTGATTATTTCTCCTTCACTAGTTTCTCTTCCGATGACTTCAGACCCCACTGTTGAGTACTATTGGAAGGTCCAATGCTATTTGAGAGGAAGGACGTTACATTTTTTAGGACATGAGCATTTGTTTTCTTTGATTCCCCACGTGGACAAAACACACTTATCCACATATATGCTTCTTTTTCAAAACACTTTATGTATGATGCATTGCTGATTACATTTTGATTTAGATATATATCATGTTAAGTTCAAAAGTTGCAACAAAGGCTCTTGTTTATTTTCTATCATCACAATTTTCACACATCCACTCAGCTAGTTGGACATCATAGGGGACCCACAGAACTCATCTAGTTCCATATGCTTTCTAAACCTCCCTCCTATTTTAGGGGGAGTTCCTAGTCTTGCCAACTCATCGGCCCCACCTTCTCACACTCTAGTGAGTGCCACTATCTTAGGATCAAATTTTCTTGGTTCCACATTACTTGGGTCCACTTCTCAATTCCCTCCGTCCACTCACTCTCCTCTACATGGAAGTGGGGGGGAAACTTCCTCTCAAAGAGGAAGTACCAACCCACCTAGCCCCCCTCAAGGGTCAGGTTCACATAAAACTCACACCATGGTTGGAACTAATCCTCCACCCCCACTACAGATGCCATATTTTGCCTCTCTTAACATACCAGATCTAAGCAAACTCACAAATGATCCTATATTGCATGACCCCACATGGCCTGCAATGCCTACCAAAATACCTTCAGACATCCCCAAATTTGAAGGAAAGGCAGGCGATGACCCTTCCAACCATGTCATGACTTTCCACCTATGGTTCTCTTCCAACAGAATTATGGATGATTCCATCAGGCTATGATTATTTCAATGCACACTCACTGGCCCATCATCCAAATGGTATGTAGATGAAAAATCGGGGTCCCATGTGACTTTCGAGTCCTTGGCCAAAGCATTTTTGACCTTCTTCCAATTACCAATCTGCCACAACAATGGTCTTGAACTACTCTCTAATTTCAAACAAACCTCAGCCACACATATCACTGATCACATTCATGAGTGGAGTAGACGACATAGTTTCTGCAAAGCCGAAACCACCAAACAACAATGTCTTGACTGGTTTCTCAGATCACTTGTCTCTCTCCTCGGTAAAGATGTAGCTTCCACCTTCCCTCAATCAAAATAAGAAGCCATCAGTAAGGCTCAACAATACGACCTCATCTATTCACAATCCGAGTACTTATACACAATACTTCCCGATCTCCCAAAACCCGTGCCATTCGGTCAAGACAAACTCGGGATGTCTCACTCAGTAGACAGATTGATTGGTAATACCACACACCACAGTCCACAACCCCAACCACCACCAATGTATGGCACACCTCAATATCCACCGGCATATGGGGGAACCTCTTATTATCCCCCACCCCCTTATCAACAACCATACCCTATTTCTATTCCTCCACCCATCAGTGGGCCACCGCCAGCACCCCCAATACACCCACCTATCCAAACAAGTTCTGGTACCCCCTCTACCTCAGCTTATACTCTAAGTACTAGCAAAAGCGCTATGCCTTCCTATGTACCTTATGGATCACAACTCCCACAGAATCTGTACTTTCCATTCCCTGGTCCTCCACAGCCCATGGCTCCCCCACACCCTCATGCTAGGGTGAATTTTGTTCAATCCTCTCCCCTTCAACAATATCAAAATTTCAAACAGCTGAATACTGCAAATCTGACCCATCAGTCGAATAATGCCAAAAATAAAGGAAGAAATAGGAACAATAAAAACATAGGCCAAGGCGAGAATCACCCCCAACAAAACCAACCTACAGGGGGCAACCAGAATCAAGGAAATCAGAACCCCCAGGGGGGCAATAAAAACAGGCGCTAAGGGAGAAATAACCACACTATTAAAACCACCTTCCCTTGTGCCCTTTGCAGTGAGTTCAGTCATTATACTCATCATTGCCCCCAAATCACTGATTTTAAATAGTTGAAAGACTCAGGTAGTCTACCACATCCTCCAACACCGCCTTCCCCTCACTAGGCCCCACAATAGTATGTGCAACAACCGCCCCCAGTCGTACTACAGAATCCCATTCTGCATTAGGGTGTGATAAACACCCAACAAGACATGCAGCCTACCCCACCACAGTTGGGACAGTACCTCAATCCCAACAATCTCGCAGATCGTACCATCCTCCTCACCAATGAGGAAAAAATACTTCTGCAAACATGTAGTCATCAATACCGTCCACCCACTGAGTCTCTTCCCATTCCCCCAGAAACAATTCCCACACCAACGGGACCCCTGTTGGTGATTCCTCTCCCTAACACCGAAAAACCTCTTCACATTCCTCGCATCCCATTGCACAGGAATGTCCAAAACCCCCAGGCTAGGGCAGCTCATAATTACAGTTTGGTCAATGACTTAGCACAATCCCCGGCTGCCATGTCAGTCTTAGAAGTCCTTCAAACTTGTCCCACTCAGCGAAAATCATTACTTTTCGCCTTAGGGGCAGTCGACCCCATGGATACTCAACTCGTCACATTTGATATCGACAATGGAGAACCTCGCCTTCCCTCTCTAATCGCTTTTCAAATCCCAGTAAAAATTCGGAACATTACAGTTCATCGATGCATCATCAATGAAGGAGCATCCACATGCATCATGTCCAAATCTGTATGGAAAAAACTTGGTTCCCCTGAACTCATACCATCTACCATTACCCTAAGAGCTTATGACAGATGACCATCTTCTCCCGAAGGGCTCTTCCAGAATGTCCCTGTAGAACTCGGGGGCAAGACCATTCTCATTGACATTGAAGTTATCAATGCCCCACTCGATTATAATATCTTGTTCGGTCGTAGCTACATGTACGCTATGAAGGTAGTTGCCTCTTCCGTCTTTCGAACAATGATGTTCCCCCATAATGGGAAGATCATTACCATTGACCAAGTCTCACATTACGATCCTAGCCCTTCTGCCAACATCGATAATATTCTCCCTCTCATCCACATGAGTCATGATGCATACCCACTCATCGAAATGGGTCCCAGAAATTTCAAAGACCCATCATTATTAGGAAATTACCATGGTGCACCATCGCTCCTTCATCCTTCCAATCAAGTATGTGTCGTATCATCCAATGGAACTAACATAGAGGATACCCTTCCTCCTAGGGAGGCTTCTATCATATTTGATGTCCCACTAGTCGTAGAGCTCCCCCTCATGAGAATCCTGCGAACTCATCGACTCCACCAGTTCACGATTTCACCTCTCCCCAAGGCCATATCCCAGTTTGGGATATAGTTCCCCAAGCCATTACTCAAATCCCCTTCTTTTACCCTCCACCGGGCATACAAGATTTCCAAGTAGCTGCAACACTTACCCTCCCTAATATGGTGTTAGAAATTCCAATTTGGTATTTACATCCACCATAGATGGTCCCTCAACCATCCCTTCCCCCCCCCAAACGGAAGGAGTCCCAATGACGATTCCCATACTCACTCCCACCATACCTTCTACACCCCCACTCACTAACTTCCTTGCCATAGTTGGGGGCAGGCGAAAAAAGAAGGAGCCCACAACTCCACTTCCCCCACGCATCCAACCTCCTTGCGCGCTATGTGAATGAATATGGACACCCAACCAACAAATTCCCATCTCTACCTGAGTTACGTAACCTGATTCCACTCAATCAAACACCCTCACCACCCGCCACTGTAGCAAGTACTGTCGCTACCTCCCCTAACTCAAGTAACAAAGGGATACAAACCAAATTCTATTACGCCATATGTTCATAATATGGCCATTATACACACCATTGCCCCGCACTACCGCAATTCCGACAGACGTTAGTCGCAGTGTGCCAAAGCTTCCAACAGGCACCCATTCCAGTTACGTCATCCCCACCAAAAATCACTGACATCCATTATGTCACAACTTCAGTCAATGAACGTATGAGATGCCCTTGCTCTCTATGTGAATCCTTAGATCATTTTACATATCAATGTCCTATGATCATTGAATACAGGCAACGCCAATTGACTCTGATTCAAACCCCTGCGCCCCCTATAGAATCAATGGTTGACCTTACCTCATCACTAGAGATTCTTCGTATCATTTCTCCTGAACCCAAGGCACTCCCTATTCCTCCATGGTTCTTGGATGACTTATCCAAGGATTTACCCCCAAATCCCACCAAATTACCGCCCGATCGTCCATAGTGTCAGTAAAATTAGGATGGCATTATGGACCCACCATCCATATCTAAGCCCTTTTTCCCACTTTCATTTTTTGGTAGAGGAGCCCATAAGCTCTATTTTTCGAACCATCTTCGGCCTCTTACATAGACATTTCCATCAAGTTATCATTTTCCCTTTTCCCCGGTAGAGCATCTGCCCATGACACACTCAGGTACGCATGCTCATGTTCAAAATTATCAAATAAATGCTTGTATGTTCGATTCTCTTCAGATATTCTTCACGTCGGGCATTTGGTTTTCATGTGTGCAGGTACTTGGTCATCATACATCAATGCAACCCCTTCAGGTATATAATTAACATTTGCATGTAATCATTCCCTCTGAATCTCAATTGCATCTCCAGTCACACCCTCTGATATTTGCCACTAGGATCCCCATCTCCGGCTCTGCAGTACCAACACCTCCATTGCATCTTAGGTACTGTCACCCAGTAGCACTCACCCCCACATGAGTTGTCCCATTCATAGAACCCTTTGACACTTTGACACTCATGTTGTTTTTCAAAACTTTAGGGATGGGAGTCCTGATAGTCTTACATCATGGTGTGAATCAACCACACACTCCTTCTCCTCATTTTGCTAGCTTTTCCAATGGACTCCCAGATTATCTCTTCAAAGTTCTATTTTGACTGCACCTCAATAGTATCATGAACCCTCCATTTCATCCACAATCAGTTTGCCCATCTACAAAAATTTCCCTCCATTTCACCTACCGCATACAGAAACACACCCATGGGGCCCCCACCCTCCACCAGTTCTCCAAGGAAATTGTGCCCTAACCGGCCCAACCATATTACATTGGGGCACCCATTTCTGTATTTGTACACTCGTCCCAAATTATTCTTTATTTATTTGGTAAACTGTAAAAAGCCTTTTTTTCCAACATTTACATATCTTTTTGTCGTCACCTTTGGTGACCTTCTTCCCTTTTTGGCAAATGCGACCCATGTCGCCCTTGGTTGGGGCACTCCTTATCATATACCCCTATTGACATCGTCCATATACTCCGAGTATTCCACAGGCCACTTACCTCTGCCCTCTGAGTTTGTTCACTTTGTCCCGCCTCTGGCACAACTTATCCCATGTCTTGTTGTCCCCCTGACACTCGACCTAGTTGAACGGTTGTGGCAACTTATACTTCACATATACCCCCAACTAAGTGCAATCTTGAGTCTTCATACATCTTGACTTCATCCATGTACCTCCTCCAGTTCCTAAACTCACCTCATAGATTACACAAAGCCCTTTGCTTCTGGGAGTTGCGTCCCCCTTTTGTTGACATCAGTGCAGTTTTCCAGCAGGGTGACAGTATCTTGACTCTCATTACCTTTCCAATGAGAGGTCTCAGACAGCACAGGGAGAACCACAATTGCTTCTTGCTGTCGTTGACCCCCGTAACATTCGACTTCAATAATTTCTCATGTTATGGTGGGTCTTACTTTGTGACTATTGCAGTTGTTTCTTATAAATGTTGAAGACCTCTAAACTTGGCTGGGCTATCAATGCCTACAGAATCTGTGATACTTCTTACAGATGTCACTGCCTACTGTTCAGAGTATGTTCCTCCATAGAATTGTCTTCTACCTTTATCACGACCACCCCTGAGGGCGCTGCAGTTGTCTACATCAACACACCATTCCTTTTTGAGTTACATGACACGAGCATGGGGCATGCCTGCCTCGTTTGTACACAGTTTATTTTTACACACCTTATGGACGCTTGGGTTCTACAGGTTCCCTTCTCCCTCCAACGGGTAACTTTTGACATTCCCACTATCGCTCTCTCTTACAACAACACTCTCAATAGAAGAAAAATTGATGAATTTTGACTATATGTATGCTCCTAACCTCATCCATTAGGGGGCATCTGTTATCACTGAAATTTCGTCCGCAAATGGTTACAAGAATCTAGCATCATCAAACAGTTATGAGGTCACCCATGGACCAAAATTACCACAAAATCATTTCCAAACAGGGTCCAAAACTATACAACTAGTGATAAAATTAAAGTGCGCTATGACTACACAGGGCACGCGCGCACATGCGTAAAACAGAAACACAAGAAAAGTGCACATGCACCCGATGCGCCACTGTGGTCGCTAAAAGCTGTGCACATCTGAGAATAGTGCATTTATGAGATTGGTCAGCCTCCCACCCACTTCTGGTTCAACTTCCAAATTGATTTGACACCCAAATCTCAACTGGATCCGATTGAGTGGCTGGTCAAAGACCTAAAAATGCCCTAATTAGCCTCTTTTCACACTACAAGTTGGTTGCACAATACCTCAAAGAGGTGCTATAAAACAAGACCATGGGTGCACTTCATTTTCAAGGAATTCAATAGAAAATTTATGCTGCCACTATTCTCTTGAGGAATCCTCTATTCTCATCAAGAGTATACTAGCACCATTACATTGGGCAATCCATCTCACCCCTTGAGTGGATTAGCTTGGAATTCTTTCACCATTTTTATTCAAAGTTGTAAGAAGAGTTTATTTGTGGGGGTCCAAGAGCCCTCCCTTGGAGGAAGAAGGGACTCATAGTCCTCTTTCTTCTTGGTGTTTTCTTTCACTAATATAAACCTTGCCATTGGTGACATGAGTCTTATTAGTTTCTTTGTTCTTATGTCCTTATGCTCACTAGTTTAGTTGTTATTTTATTTCTTAGTTTATTTCTTAGTTGTTCTTTTATATTTCTTTCTCTAACCCTTTCCTTTACAGTTGTCTTGCTTAGCTAACCCAACTAAGCTTGTAAGCACCTCTATTTTGCTCATCTAGGTGGAAAAAGAGGCGCAACAACAGGGACTTATGAGTCCCCTCTTCCTCCTTGGGAGGGCTCTTAAGTTCCCTAATTGAGAGCTCTTTTCTTTACAATGGAAGAAATGGAAAATGGTGAAGAAAAACAATGCATATTCTCTCAAGAGGTGAGTGGAATGGCCTATTGCAATGGTGCTTGAAGACTTCAAAGAGAAAAGAGGATTCTCAAAGAAGAATTCTTCCAGCATAACAATACTTTGAAGATATTTGTTTCTTAGCACACCCATGGCTCTTTTTTATAGCATTCATACATGGAAAAATGTAATTGGTTCATAGTGTGAACAAGGGGCCTTTTATGGCACCCTCTAGCCCTTGACCAATCCCCAAGCTAGATTTCACTCAAATATGAATGTCAAATCTTGTTGGGGGTTGGACCAGAAGTGCTTGAGGGGTCAACAAGATCCATAAATGCATCATTCAAAGAATTTCATGAATTTTCGCATACAAAGTCGTGAATTTTGCACATAGTGCGCATTAAGGCCTGTGTTGGCCTGCGCACTATGTGTTCACTCTTTTTGGTGATTATGCACACTTTGATTTTTTACCCCAATTACATATTTTTTTTCCTTCTGTATGAATTTTAGTGTTGTAGGTGGACTAATTTTTGTTGGCATTGATGTTTTTCCTTAACCATTTGTGTTCAATGTTGCAGATGATTTTTTAGTGATAACAAATGCTCCCTGATGTGTGAGGTTAGGAGCATACGTATAGCCAAAATACATCAATGTTTCTTTTGCTGAGAGTACCATTGTAAGGAAGAATGTAGAGAGGAACTACAAGAGAGAACCGTTGGAGGAAGAGGGAAAACTGTGGGACCCAAACCTTTCTCTAGGGAGAAAAAATAAAATATGTGTACAAACAAGGTGGGAATTCCACATGCTCGTGTCATGGAACCAAGATTTGAGATGGTAATTGAAGATGGATGTTGATGTATATAACTGCAGCACCCTCGGGGGAAGTTGATAATGACAGATGACAGTTCTAAATGGTGAACGTAATCTGAAGTGAGGCAAGGATGAATGCAAGAATTGTCGATGACTCGTAGGCATTGATGGCCTGACAAATTCAGAGGTCTTCGGCTAGTATGAAACAAATGAAATAGTCGAATAGTAAGACCCATCGTAACATGAGATTTTGTTGAATTTGAATTTTATGGGGGTCAACCGAATCCGAGAGAAATGATGATTCTCTATGTGTCATCTGAGATTCCTCATTGTAAAGGTAATGAGAGTCAAGATATTGACACCTTTTGGAAACTATGTTGATGTCAACAGGAAGGGAGACACAACTCCAAGAATCAAAGGGCTTTGTGAAATTCACTAAGATGATATCAGGTATTGACGGGTAACATGAATGAAGTCAATATTCTGGGAGACTCAAGACTACCCTTGGTTGGGAAATTTTGAAGGATGATTGGAAGAAACCGTAAAACTAGATCTAGTGTCAGGGGGATGACTAGATATGGGGTTAAAATGTGCCAGAGGATAACAAAGTGGACAAACTCAGAGATCATGGGTATATGGATTTGGGATACTCGGGGTTCGTGAATGATGTCAGTATGAAAAGAGAGTGGATTCCCCAACGAAGGGTGACATGGGTTGCTTTTCCAGGAAAAAAGAATTCCATCAAGGGTGAGGATGAAAAAGATAAGTATATGTTGGAAACAAAGACGTTTTAGAATTACCAAAGAAATAAAGAATAATTTGGGTTGAGTATACAAATACAGAAACCACTGCCCGAGTGAAATATGGCTTGGTCTGTTAAGGTGCAAGTTTGTGAAAGAAAAATGGTGGAGGGTGGGGGCCCCATAGGTGGGTTTCTGTATTAGGTAAATGGATGGAGGAAAAACTAAAAATGGGAAAAATGATGGTGGATGAGATGGAAGGCTAATGAAACTACAGAGGTGCAGTCAATAGAACTGAGATGATATGACCTCAGATTCCATTGCGAAAGTTAGCAATATTATGAGAAGAAGTATGGGGTTCATTCTTGGAAGTGCATAATACTATAGGGACTCCCATCCCTAGGGTGTGAAATCAACATGAGTGTCAAGTTTCCAAGGGGAACTATGAATGGGAAAAATCATGTGGGGGAGAGTGTTATCGTATGACAGTACCAAAATGTGGTAGAGGTGAAGATACAAGAGAGTCTAATGTAGGGACCCTAAAGGTAAATGTCAGAGGGTTTGAATGGGATATGAAATTGATTTACAAAGGAGTTTTCATTGACGAGTGATTTGGACCTTTCAAAGTCCCGAACCCCGATACTCTACTGACTTATCCCCTTCGCAGCTTCTGCAGATCTGATGGTTGTCGGGTGTCTTCATCCAATCTGATGACTCAGATATTTCTTGGTGGCCCACACACTATCTTTCGTATCGGGAAATCGCATTTCGTGATTTCGGGATTTCTGATGCACTTGTTCACGGGAGTCGCGAAACCCCGATTCTTGATTCTCCGATACGGGCTGTGATCAACGGTCCGGAACATTTCTTATCCAACGGTCACTGGATCTTTGTCTTCCTTCCTGAGTTCTTACATCTGAATCCCCAAAGGGTTTTATCCTTCATATCCTGCCATCTTCGCTGTTGCCATCAATGACAACAACCATCAACACACATTCATTGCTTGTTCAATATTTGCCAACAATCTCCCCCTTTGGCATTGATGGCAAAACTTTCATTCGAACTCGACTCACTCGACTCCTTTCTCCCCCTTTGACATCAATGGCAAAGAGTGGACAGTACCATGCTCCCCCTGAAACCATGCTGCATCTGTGGAATAAGCTACCCCTTAGCCAGTGCATCAACCAATGGAGATGTCTGTACTTAATTAGACCTGGTCCTCTGCATGGCAGAGACGACTCCCAGTTTTTGTCGGAGATATTCGAACGCTTCTCTGGGTAGAGGCTTGGTAAAGATATCAGCCACTTGTTCTTTGGAGGGAACATATTCCAATTTCACCTTTTGCTCAAGCACCTGTTCTCGTAAGAAATGATATTTGATGGGAATGTGCTTGGT
>ML788247.1:452376-470660 GCA_009831015.1 Picea engelmannii
TCCGGGATTCCCGATCCCCGATTTCCCGATGTGTTTCAGCCCCCCTGGCTGACCCTGGTTCACGTGACCGTTACCTGTAACCGCATCCTTATCTCTGACAGCTGGCATCCACTAATCCTCTGTCCTCTTTCGCTGTTGTGCTAACAGCTGTACCCCACTCATCGGGATTTCGCGGATCGCGATTTCGAAATGCACAAAACCTTTGTGCCCGGGATCTACGATATCCCGATTTCCGATTAGCCAATGAACGACCTCCTGTCGGGCCTTTCGCCGATGGCACCAATCTCCTGCCACACATCCTCTCAGATGGACGGTCCCGATTGTGTCGGGATTTCGGGACTTCCGATGTCCTGTTTCTTTTGACCTTGGGAACTCCGATTTCCTGATTGGCGATATGTCGACTCGCTCCTGATTTCCGACACCTGTCCCTCAAATGGACGGTCTCGATACCTTCGGGATTTCGAGACTTTCGATCTCTCGTTTCCTTCAACCTCAGGAACTCCGATTTCCCGATGTCCGATATGCCGATAGTGCCTTGATCTTCGACACCTGTCCCTCAGATGGACGGTCCCGATCATTGATGCCTCTGCTGACGTCACACGTGGTTTGACACGTGTTAGATCCTGCCACGGGTCACTCTGATTCGTGACTTTCATGTGCCTGAAATGTTGAATCTGCCCGACACCTATCATTCCCTGGTTGTGCCACGTGTCACTTTGCTGACGTGGTCTGATTTCGTGAGTTGAATCAACGGTTCAGATGCAATCTTGGCTCAACGGCTGCGATTACATCGCGAAATCACATATCGCGATTTCGGGGTTTTCGATGTCAATTGAACTGGACATTTCAAAGTCCCGAACCCCGATCCGTACAGAGTTGTGATCAACGGTCCTGGTGTGATCTTTCATTAACGGTTGCGATTGAATCGCAATATCGCGTTTCATGATTTCGGGGTTTTCATTGATGAGTGATTTGGACCTTTCAAAGTCCCGAACCCCGATACTCTGCTGACTTATCCCCTTCGCAGCTTCTGCAGATCTGATGGCTGCCGGGTGTCTTCATCCAATCTGACGACTCAGATCTTTCTTGGTGGCCCACACACTATCTTTCGTATCGGGAAATCGCATTTCGCGATTTCGGGATTTCTGATGCACTTGTTCACGGGAGTCGTGAAACCCCGATTCTCGATTCTCCGATACGGGCTGTGATCAACGGTCCGGAACATTTCTTATCCAACGGTCACTGGATCTCTGTCTTCCTTCCTGAGTTCTTACATCTGAATCCCCAAAGGGTTTTATCCTTCATATCATGCCATCTCCGCTGTTTCCATCAATGACAACAACCATCAACACACATTCATTGCTTGTTCAATATTTGCCAACATCCTCCAAGATATCTTCGTCGCAATGGAAAATGTGAGAATACAGGGGATCATGGGAGGTGACAGGGGGAACTGTCAATGGGTAAGTGTAATGGTTCTCAAGTGGTGAGGATGAAGAAGTGATATCATGTAGAGGGTGCGATGGTTCGCTTGACATAAACTAAATATCATGATATTGTGAATGGTACCTCGTTCGCTCATGGACAAATGACGAAACATAATGAATGTCAGTAATGGGAGCCTCTATAGGGAGTGACTGAAGGGGATATGGCCGAGACGTGTGGCGTAATGTGGCTAATGTTTGTCAAAATTGAGGTAGATATGGGAAATGATGAGTGTAGTGGCCAGATTCTGAGCATATAGCACAAGCGAATTTGGTCCGTAACCCTTTATTGCGCGTGGTTGAGGACTCTATAGTAGCAGTGGATGTACTTGGTGGAGTAGCAAGAAATATGGTTGCTTTGGGGAGCTGGATAATATTGTGTGACTCGGGAAGAGTAGGACATATGTTTGTGGGATGTCCTTGTCTTTCACACAGTGCGCAAGGAGGTTGAGCTCGGGGAGGAAGTGGAGTTGTGAGCTCGTTCTTCTTGCATCTACGAGTTGTGAGCTCGTTCTTCTTGCATCTACCCTCATTGGTGGTGGTGTTGTTGCTAGTCGGGGATGGGGGTGGTGTGGCAGGAGCCTGTACTTGGATTTGCATCGGTAATCCCTCTATCTGAGGAGGGATATATGGTGTAGGAACCATATTGGGTGGATGGATATACCATACAGGGATGGAAAAAACCATGTTTGGAAGGGTGAGAGTAGAAGCTACCTGGAATGTTTGGACTCTAGGTGGGGGATAGAAAAAGGGAATTTGGGTAATGACTTGGGGGACTGTCTCCAAAACTGGGATTTTCCCTTGGAGGGGGGGGGAATCCAAGATAAGTGGTATAGTGGGGTTCTCAAGGAACTCCTGAGGTAATAGTTCTCCAACTGGTGGAACTTCGATGTGGAGAGGGGCCTCTATGGGAGGAGTATTGTCTCTGATATCTATTCCATTAGAAGATACTACACACACTTGTGTTGAGGGGTGTAGGAGAGGTGGTGATCCATGATATTCCCCCAGCATGTATGGGTCTTTGAAAATTTTGGGACTCGTGTCGATGACCGAAAAAGAATATGAGCTAGTGAGAACAAGGGGGAGAATGTTATCAATGTTTGTGGAATGATTTGGCTCGTAATGTGTAAGTTGGTCGATGGTGATGATTTTCCCATTGTGGGGGAACACCATCGTTCGAAACATAGAAGAGGAGACCACCTTCATAGCATACATGTATCTACATCCAAACAAGATATTGTAATCAAGTGGGGCATCGATAACTTCAATGTTGATGAGGATGGTTTTTCCCCCAAGTTCTACAAGTACATTTTGGAAGAGCCCTTCAGGGGATGATGGGCGATCGTCGTAAGATTGAAGGGTGATGGCCGATGGTACTAGATAAGGTGAGCCAAGTTTCTTCCATACTTCCTTGGACATGATGCATGTGGATGTACCTTCATCGATGATGTATCGATGAATTGTGATGTTTTGGATCTTAACTGGTATCTAAAAATCTACCAGGGTAGGGAGGCATGGCTCTCTGCTATCTAGATCAAAGGTGATTAGTATAGTATCAGCTGGGTCGACTGCCCCCAAGGAAGAAAGCAAGGATTTCCGCTAAGTTGGAAAATTTTGGAGGACCTTGAATATAGACATGGTTGTAGGACACTATGCTGAGTCGTCGACCAAAATGTAATTATGGGTTTCCCTAGCATGAGGGTTATGTACATTCCTTCGTAATGACATACAGGGTATACGATGGTTTGGTTTAGTGTTAGGGTCAGGAATCATCAATGGTTGTCTAGTTGTAGTTGGAGCCGCTTCTAAGGTGGTATGGGTAGATTCATGGGGAACACTGTATTGGCGACCGCGTGTTTGCAGAAGAATTTCTTCTTTGCTGGTAAGGAGGATATTGTGATCGGTCGAGTTTCCAGGTTGATTCAGACCTAGGTTTTGATACTGCCCCATTTGGGGTGGAGTAGGGTGTACCTTTTGTTGGGTATTCATCACACCTTGGTGTGGAATGGGGTTTTGAAAAATGGTCGGAGGTGGTTGTTGCAAATAATGTTGTGGGGCCTACTGAGGAGTAGGCGACACTAGAGGACATTGTGCATTCATGGATTCTTTCATCCGTTTGAAGTCGGAGATTTGGGGGAAATGGTGAGTATAATGTCCATACTCACCAAAAAGATCACAAGGGAAGTTATTTTGGAGGTTATTGTTATTCCCTTGCCGTGGTTGATTGTTATTGTTTCCCCCTTGGGGGTTTTGGTTGCCTTGATTCTGGTTTCCCCCAGCAGGATGGTTTTTTGGGGGATTATTTCCTCATGGTCCCGGGTTGTTATTGTTTCAGTTTTTCCCTTTCTTCTTGGCATTATTCAGTGGATGGGCCAGATTTTTCGTATTCATTTGTTCAAAAGTCTGGAGTTGTTGAATGGGAGAGGGTTGAACAAAGTTAACGTCGACATGTGGTTGTCCTGGTGAATGAGCAACCATCTGTGGAGGACCGAGAAATGGAAAATATGGATTGTTTTGTGGAGACGATCCATATGGTATGTAATAAGTTGAAGCACTTCCACTACTGCTAAGGTTGTATGCATAGGTAGAAGGTGAACTCGTACTTGGTTGAGAGACTGGATGCATCATGGGTATCGGTGGGGGTCCACCCATTGGTGGAGGGGTAGCAACAGGATATGATTATTGGTGAGTGGGAGGAGGGTAATTATACGTCCCTCCATATGGTTTTGGATATTTATGTGCACCATAAGTGGGTGACGGGTGGCTTTAAGAGTTGAGATGGTTTATAGAACCAATCAACCCATCTACAGCGTGGGACATCCCAGGTTTGTCCTAGCCCAATGGTATGGGTCTGGGTGCATAAGGAAATACTGTGTACAAGTAACCTGAATGAGCATAGATGAGGTTGAATTCTTGGGCCTTGTTGATGGCTTCCTCTTCTGACTGAGGAAAAGTGGATGCTACATCCTTAGCAATCACAGAGACAAGTGATTTGAGAAACCAATCAAGACGTTGTTCTTTGGTGGTTTCTGCTTTACACAAACTACGTCGTCGCCGCCATTCATGGATGTGGTCATCTATATGGATAGAAGTGGTTTGTTTGAACTCAGAGAGAATTTCTAAGCTAGTATCATGACGAACTGGTAGTTGGAAAAAGGACAAAAAGGCTTTGGCCAATGATTCAAAGGTCGCATGGGACCCTGATTTTTCGTCCACATACCATTTGGTTGATGAGCCTGTGAGAGTTATCTGAAATAACCTCAAGCAGATGGAATCATCCATGATGTTGTTTGAAGAGCACCATAAGTGGAAGGTCATAACATGGTTGGCGAGATCTTCCCCCGGTTTCCTTCAAACTTTGGAATATCTTAAGGTAGTTTGGTAGGCATATTGAGCCATGTGGGGTCATGTAAAATGGGATCATTCATGATTTTGGTCAAATCAGGAATGCTGAGGGATGCCAAGTATGGCATAGGGATATTTTGTGGAGGATAAGTTCCAGCCATCGTGTGAGTAGGTAGCAGACATGTCCCTTGATTTGGTGGGGTTGTATTTCTCCCTTGAGAAGAAGTTTGGCCCCCGCCTCCTTGTGGAGGAGAACTAGTGGATAGATGGCCTTGGGAAGTGGACCCAAGAAAAGTGGAACCAAGTAAAGCTGATACCAAAACAATATCACTCACGGGGGTGTGAGATGCTTGAGTCGACGAGTTGGAAAGACTAGGGACGATGAGTGTCAAATTGTGTTGGGGGTCAGACCAGAAGTGGTTGAGGGGCCGACAAGATCTATAAATGCATCGTTCATAGAAGTGCATGTCTTTTCTCATACATAGTTGCGCATTTTTCGCATAGTGTGCGTTGAGGCCTATGTTGGCCTGTGCACTCTGCGCGCACTCCTTTTGGTGATTATGCACACTCTGATTTTTTACCCCAATTACATAGTTTTTTCCCTTCTTGATCAATTTTAGTGTTGTAGGTGGACTAATTGTTGTTGGCATTGATGTTTTTCCTTAACCATTTGTGTGCAATGTTGTAGACTATTTTTCAGTGATAACACTAAGTACTAGACATTATCTTCGAGACTGTTGTTCTCGGTGTCACTATAGCAGTCAGTTTGTCTATCGGTTGATCTAGATCTAGTTTTAGGAGACCTAGGGGACTCCCTATATACCTGATGGTGCGTGGGAGTGATGGAAATGTACAGATTTTGTCTAATGCAGTACTACTCGAAGGGGTGCCAATTAGGGTTACAGAGGTTTCCAACAAGGTGAAACTTTTGTTTCGAGTAACCCCATGAAACCGTCTAGATTTCCTACATGTAGTCTTCCCTAGCCACAATTTTACCCACTAAAAAACATATCTCTATGCTTTAAAGACATCGAAAGTACACATATCTACCCTTGAAAAACAATTACCCACAATTTTTGCAAAGGAAAGAGCTCTAATACCAGTTGTAAGGTACAAGATGTATTATAATAAGCAATAACATAAATATTACAACAAACACTAGTGGAACAACAAAATATAGAGAATCACAACACCAAAATCAATACCTTTATTAATAGAAATCCAAGTTCACTTGCCTCTTTGAGGGGGAAACCTCCAACAGAGAAAATTTCTATTACAATAATTCTCAATAAAATACTTCCTCATGCCTTCTACTCCTATTTATACTAATTCTATCTTCTAAAGAACATTCTAGAGGAAGATCCTTCTAGAAGTGAAATATTCTATTAAGTATTCTTACATTATACTTGTTCACTTTATTAAATAGGCCTTATTAACTACTATAGACCTTTATTATATGGAAAATATATTATTCTACCTACGTGAGGGTTAGGGAGGTTAGGTCCCTAACAAATAATCACATAAAAATTAATTTTTACAGGGATTCTAAGCATAACCTATGACTCTCGAGAGCAGGTGATGTGCTTCATGACCTAGCTCGAAACATTAAGACATCCTATGCTTTATGATTGGGTAATAACTCAAACAATGGGGTAGAACTGGTTGGTATGATCAAAGGTATTCAAATAGAAAAGGATATGGGATACAATTTCTTGATTGTAGAAGGTGATTTTCAATTTCTCATCTCATCTCTGATATGGATCACTAATGGAATTAACCTAGACAACATATCAAAAAAATGGAGTTTATTAGAAGAGTTAGGATAAGTAGCAGAGCTAACAAGTCAAATTCTTGTGATCATACCCTCCCATGTTAGAAGAAAGGGTAATATAGTGGTTGATTATTTGGAAAATGATGGAGTCATACAAACCAATACCTCAAATGTTTGGCACTAGATGTAGGCAATACTTCAACAACTTATACATGATTGTAATCGACTAAAAGAGATCAACAATCAACACCGAGATGGGGTGTCAACAAGTGGGGCCACAAGAACACATGTATGTCGTTAGGCCACCACCCCTCCATGCATTGATAGCCATGTCCATTCATAGGGTAAAAGAATTAATATATTCCACCACGAGAGGAGGGGGTTAGCAGGGAGTATGAACTCCTCTCCATATTTTCACATGATGAGTTTGGGTGGGATTCTAGGGATAATGTACAGTGAGAAGATGCCATGGTATTTTATTGGGAGCTACATTGCTAGAAATTTGAGTACAGGAAATGGAGTGGGGAATGATAATTTGGTAAGAAGTCATAAAAATCTCAACAGGATGAGTGTTTCAAGTGTGATGGACATCCTTTTATATGATGATACGACTATATTTTTATTTTTACACTGGTTTTGATTGCATGATAGCAATAAATGGGGCTGCAACTTGCATCGTTCGAGGCCAATAAGTGCCTTGAACTCTAGGACCCAACTGGAGGGTTTGTAGATAACTTCTTTGCAAAGTTTAAACTAGAAATTGAGAAGATGGAAAACAAGGTTAGAAGCAAATGATAAATCCTCGCCAATTCTCAGATCCTTGAAGAAATTCATGAGTGCATTGAATACTTGGGAAACTAAGTTTTTTAGAATATATGAGACTTATTGTTTGGTCAAATCCTTCATTTCCCAAGCTATGGAAAAAAAATGACAAACAATAAGATATTCTTCACACCATTAGCATTTTTGAAGGAAAATTTGAGGCTATGTGAAAAGTTGTCTTTGGAATTGGAATCTCAGTCACTTCGGTCATAGAGGAATATGAAAATATGAAGTAGGAGGAAGTATCCTTAGGTTCAGAGGGAACCCAATATAATCCCATTGTTCTGGAAGAAGATCCACAACCTTTAAGGACTGCTCAGGACAAGGAAAAAGAGTTCACTGCAAGGAGGTGGAGAAATATACAAATGGAGAAATATACAAAGGAGAATTCTCAACCCCCACCTATTTGATGTATGGATTTTCTTTTAGTTTTTATGATAATATGAATGGTTATAGGAAACTAGCTCTATTAATGATTTTTATTTGTAATTTAGTTTATAGATCCTAGATGTCTATGTTAAATAGGCTAGATTTAAGAAAACTTAGAATGTTTTTCACATAATATGTTATGAATTGCTCTTTGGAGCAACAAAAAATTGCAGTTTGTTATCATGCTTGTTTTATTAACCGACATTAAAGAACCATTGGATCTTAATCAATGGTGAAATAGTAAGAAATTCTATCCAAAATTATGATTAAATCTTTGTAAAAATAAGTTACTTATACTGAGAATATTTTTTATCAAATGTTAGCCTAGATAAAACCCTCTTTAAAATATAAATATTATATTTTTTTGTTCCAGTTAAAAAAAACTATAAAGCATCCACCTAATGTCAATGGAAAAGGAGGTCATTATTAACTAAATATATCCCTCTAAGATTAATTGTAAGATCCTTAAATAGTTCTAACAATCACATGTACTTTTTTTTGTGAAAATTTTATTTGAGTTTATGCATTTATTCATAGGTGTATATAATAGCAATGTTGAAATTTTTGTATTGTATATTAAAATTTATCAAAATGACATATGAAGGAATTAATGATAAAGATGTTTCCCAAAAAAAAATCCACGTATCTAAATAGTATCATTGTAGGTTTGATTTGCGAATACTACTTAGCATAAGAAATTAATTGGATTTGTAGTGATTCCACAATTTACTCAAAATCATGGTTAAAATGCAAAAATTTCAAATATTTTAGGAAAATTTGTAAGATAGAAATAAAAACTAAGATAGGGATGATATGTTAGGTTTTAACTTACCGATTCTACTATAACCTAAAGTTTAGTAGATCTAGTTGTGCTTCTTGAGTTTAGATTTTTTTTTGTTTATTTTATTTACACGGAGAAAAAAAATCAACATTTAGTTGAAGTTTTTATTTAATGGAAACAACTTTATATAGTGCCTCTTCCACTTCTCTACTTGTATGTAACTCCAAGTTTTGTTTCACTCATGTATCTAGAAGTTCACTTTCCATTTTCCTGTGCCTTATTGGGCATTCAATCAAACAAATGAAATACCAAATATACTCACATGCTAACTACGACCTCCTCTTATTGTTCATCATATTCTTATGGAATACAATCAATGGCATACTCATCATCACATTCTTCTATATCCACCTTATTTTTGAGATCCTATTCTTCTCCAACTGATCTCAAACCCACCAAATACCATCATATTCTCTTTGCTTCTCTACATAGGTATTCTTTGTTGTTGACTTCTTTGCCTCTACTTTCTATTGTTCTTGGTATAACTTCCTCTTAGCTCCAAATGAGCATGTTGTTGCATCTCTTCAAGAGACACTTCTTCCCACTCATACTCACTTTTGTAAGCCAATTATTTTGTCTTTCATCTATGTTAAGCTTTCTTTAAGTTAACCAAACATGCACAAGCTTTCTATTTGAAATTCATCATTTCCTATACGGGGAATTCTCTTTTAATGCTTTTGTTCTAATAATATCTTGAGATACTCTTATATAGTAAAATAAAATTTCACCCCACAAAAGTAATCAAAGCTCACTAAAAAAGCCTCTATTCCCATGAATGCATCTCAGGATCCACATGCAGAGACTCCCATGCATGCATCTTGGGAGCAACATGCAAACTCTCCCATGCATGCATCACATGAACCACATGTAGAGACTCCCATGCATGCATCACATGAACCACATGTAGAGACTCCCATGCATGCATATCAGGAATCACATGCAGAGACTCCCATGCATGCATCTTAGGATCCACATGTGTAGACTCCCATGCATGCATTTCAAAATCCACGTGTAGAGACTTATGAAGATCCTCTTGTTCCAAACATTCGAGATGAGGTCTCCTCCCAATCATATCAGATTTCAAATATGATTTCCAAATCAGATTTAGAAGATCTTGAGCATGACGATGATGATCCACATTAGATGCCCAAGTGGGCACAGTCCATCCTACCGACAATCAATTATCTTGTGGATGATCTTTCCAATCCTAAAAGGACGAGATCCCAATTTGAGCTAGATCACAACCACATAACCAATAATGCATGTGCATTGCTACATATTTTTGGAATCTAACCCTCAAGCTTATATAGAGGCTGAAGAGAATCCATATTGGAAAACTTTCATTAATGAAGGGAATTCAAATCTTCTTCCTTCCAATAAGAGAATTGGATATGTACAGACATCTCACTAGTTCATCTACTTCATTAGATATGTACAGACATCTACATCTTCAACAAAATCTTCATCGAGCATAAACTTGCATAGATGTGAGGTCTCCTTGGAGTGAAGGACACAAATGCTTAGCAGTTGTCCTTCTTTTTCAACATTGTACTTTGAGGGGGGGGGGTGTTCCCATTTGGGAGCCATTCTTCATTTACTCCCTAGTAGTGTTCACGGGGGTGTTGGAGATATTTCACAATCACACCTACCTAGTATTACTTTTTCCTAAGTTTACTAGTCTAATGTTGAGGGCGCCATCCATAGATGAGAATATTATCCTAGATGGGAATATTACCCTAGATGAGAATATTCCCCACTAAAATAGGGTGCTACATCCTCTTTAGTCTTGTCTTAGATACACTTTAGTTAGACTGGTTGGTCTTGCCTTAGTCACAATTCAGTTAGACTAGTGGAGTAGAGTCATGCATGGAAACCTCATTTTTATCACCAAGAGGGTTCATATCACATGCATGAGGCTAGGAGAGCACTACACAAGTGTATTCATGAGTTTCTCTCCACTCCACTTGTGTGATCCTATTAACTGATGACTTGCATGGCCAATTAACTAGGACTAGGTGGTAGTTCACTCTAGTTTATATTAATGAGTGTCAAATCTCTCTAGATCACTATTATGGAACATCAGTTACTCATGTAGCCTATATATATTGAAAATTATTCATTCTTTGAGTTTGGAATATACAGTTAATACAATTCATCTCTCTCTCTCTCTCTCTCGCAAGCTTTGTGTGAATTTATGCTAGCTAGGTTCTAGGTTTCACTAAAACTTCACAATAATAAAAATAACTTCTAAAACTTAGATAATCCTAATATTAACATTACTTACTATTTAAACATGTTTTTTTAATAAATTTGAATATAAATTTATTGTAAATAATTTGAACTTTAGTCGATATACATTTTTTTTAGTATATGTGTTGAAAACATATTCAACTAATTTATATCAATTAAAAAAATCATTAAATATTTATAAAATATTTTACCTATATTCTCAAAAGCATCAATTAAACTTTCACCAATGCATTTTTTCTATATTCACGAAATATTTTTCTAACTTATTCTATTTAAAATATCTTCATCAAACATTTATAATATACTTCACTTACATTAACAAAAATCTATATTTCATAAATCCTAATTAAAAAGTGTCCATCAAATGCTTACGAGAGACTCTCTATATGTAACTTTTTTTTCCAGCAGAAAATTTCGCAATATATTGATATAAATAGTGTTTTCATTTACAAGTCACTTCTACATAATGATCAGTCGTGCTAAAGTAATAATTCTCCCAACCCCACCAAAATAGTGTTTTCCTTATCAGATGTAGGATAAGCATCCATCTCAGCTATGAGTAAGTATCCAGGCCATAGCAAGAGCTCCCACAAAATAGAAAATGGAGAGCATCTTTTACAAAAGAACAAAATATAAAAAAGCTAACTAAGCTTCTGCATAAGTCCTAAGGAAGATACATAGATTAAAGTATCAAAAGTTGTTTTCGGAAATATTGCAAGGGCCAGACTCCTTAACAGATTTGCAAATTATATGAAGGGCCTTCATGTACTTCGATCCATTTGTTGTAGGTGATCATTCCTTCTGGAGCTTTCAAGGATTTTTTGGAAAGGGCATCAACTATCAAATTCCGTTCTCTAAATAAGTGATCAAAACTGATGTTTTTAAAAGATTTTTTTAAATCCCTAATCATGTACTTCCAACCCAGGGGGGCATATGCATTTGAGTTCCCCCCTGCCATTTAGCCACTCAATTATGACTTTTGATTCACTAAAAACTTGTAGTTGTTCTAGTCCCACTCGAACTGCCAATGATAAGGTCACCCATGCCCCTAATATTTATTCCCTTGTATTGGTCCCAAGACCACAATTAAAAGTCCATTTGTAGCTCGTATCCTCATTGACTTTGATGACTCCCTCTGCTCAGCTCAGATTTCCATTTTCTTGTGCTGCACCATCAAACCACCCTATGTTTTGCATAGTAAAAACTTGAGTCTTTTGTATCTGAGGACCCTTACCACTTTGAGAACCCTTATCTTCTACAAATTTTTGAATTCCTAAATCTTTTTGAAACACTTGTTGTAAATATGGATTACGATTTTCAATTTTTTTTTGTTTCTTTCCAACCAAATGTACCAACAGACCATGGAAGGCAACGTTTTGAAGTTCCATTCTTTTTTTATCCAATTGGCATAACATTTTGATAGTGATTTTCCTTCCCAAAAAGTGCTAATATGGAGTGCATGATAAAACTTTTGCCACACATGAAGAGTGAATGTACAATATAGAAAAAGGTGCATAAAATAATTTGGGCCGCACGAGCACAGAGGGAAAATACTTAGTCCTTCCCAACCCTTTTTAAGTATATTCTCCCAAGTGAGAATTTTATCCTCCATGAAGAGCCAAGTGAAAAGTTTGATCTTCAAAGCAATGTCCCATGACCATAAATTTCGCCTCCAACCTGTTACCTGGTGTTGCCAAAGCTTTTGTTGCAATGCTAAATAAACATTTTTGACAGAGAGGCATCCTAAGTTATCGTCGTTGGTCCAGATAAGGAGATCTTCACTATGCTAAAGGTGGATCCTCGAACACATAAGAAAAATAAAGAAGGATCTCCACGTAGATGCAAGAGCACCTGACAGGATGAGATCTATGATACTTTTCCACTGATCAATATATAAACCCTGTGAACTTTGTACCCTGGCTTGATAAAGGTATCTAACATTTCTATCTTTCAGCACTACTAATATTTCCAGAGAGATCAAAGATAAATTACCATTTCCCATAATATTATCTTGGCTTAAAAGGATTGATTGACCATTACTCAGAAACCAACTAAGCCAATGAGTGATAAGAGGAAGGGACTTTGTTAAGTTTTTCCAGGTTTGTGAAGCAAAAGGTTGAGTTGTCGTAGCCGATCTAAGCCAAGTGGTGACAGAAGTATAAGGCATATACTTATCCTTTATTACCTTATGCCAGATCCCTTGTTTTGCTAACACTCTCCACAACAAGTTAGAAGCCAACGCAAGGTTAAAGTGATATAAGTTTCTAAGTCCCCATCCACCATAAAAATTCGGTTTAGAGATCGCCTCCCAGCAACAAAGATGGTAATGTTGTGTCGAATCACCTCCCGACCAAACAAAATAAAAAATAAGTTGTCGGATTTTATTTAAAACTGATCTAGGAACCACCGTGAGTTCCATCCAATATATAGACTGTGATTCCAGGACTGATTTTATCAGAATAAAGTGCCCACCAGTAGATAACCAGATATTACACCAGTGACCAATTCTGATTTCAATCTTTGAAATGAGCCATCTCCAGTCTACAAAATTTAACTTTTCTTCTTTTAAAAAAAAACCCAAATATCTAAATCCCTCCGCCAGATCAGCAAATTTGAAGGAGAAGACATCTTTAAACTTTTCCAGTAATTCTCCTTGGATACCTGAATGATGAAAGGTTGATTTACTCAAATTAAATTTCAAGCCCGAAGCACCAAAAAATAGCTTCAGGAGTGAGTTTATCTTCATCCACTCCTCTAAGGTGGCCTTTGACATAATTAAAATGTCGTCTACAAAAAAAAGATGGAGAATTTTAACAATACAAGAAACTTTCACCCCATACAAACTGCCCTCACCCTGGTCTTTCTTCAACAACAAACTAAAACTTTCCATGACTAGAAGAAATAATAAAGGCGACAGTGGGAATCCTTGTCTCAAACTGCGCTCACTCCGAAGGAAGTGGCCTCCCCATTAATTAGAACAACAAAGGAAGAACTGAAAATGAAACTCATGATCCATTTTATGGTAGGTAAACTGAAACCCGTTTTAATCAAAATCAACCTGAGAAAGTCCTAGCTAACACAATCATAGGCTTTCTTTAAATCCAAATTTAAAATAAGTGCCTGGAGATTTTTATATTTTATACTGTCAATACATTCTTGTGCAGTCCCAATAGCATCCAGTATCTGCCTGCCTTTTACGAAGCTGAGTATTTCACTTTCCAGTGACTTCAAGAGAATTGGCTTCAGTCTATTTGCAATCACCTTCGCAATCAGATTATAACAAAGGCTGCAAAGAGAAATAGGTCTATAGTCACCGAAGGTCATAGGCTTCTTTTCCTTTGGAATCAACACTAAAAAAGTAGATATTAAAGAGCTATGGACCTTTCCACTGCTTTTGGTATCCTCCAATAGTTCCAACACATCATCACAAAGTAATTCAAAGAACTGATTAAAGAATTCCACCATCCAGCCGTCAGGGCCTGGACTCTTGTTGTTGGCAAAATGTTTTAGTATCTCCCAAATCTTTGACTTTGTGCAGGGCCAATCTAGAAAATTGTGTTCCTCCTCAACAACAAAGAAAGGAAAGAGACTGGTTGCATAAGCTTGATCCGATGGGGAAGGTGGGATGCCAATTTTAAAATGTTTCATTGCTTCACTTTTTAGGTATGCTTGACCCCTGTGATGATTTTCATCCTCATCCAAGATTTCCCAAATATGCTTCTTGTTTCTGCATGTCGTTGCAAAATTATGAAAAAATCTAGTGTTTTGGTCACCACTTTTAAGCCAAGTCGCTTTGCTCCTTTGTCTCCAGAGTTCTTCGTCGAGAAGGAGAAAAGAATTTCGTTCCACTTCAAAACTTTTTATAAGGCTATAAGAAGCAAGATATATCCCATCTCGCGGGGAAGAAAGGTAAGTTGTTTGTAACTCCTCCTCCAGTTGTTCTAGTTTACGAAGTCTATCAGATCTTAGTTGATGTGCCCATGCTTTTGTCCTCTTTTTTAGTTCTTTTAATTTCCACACAAACCTGAGCTGGATATCTGGTTCACATAAAAAAACCTGGTCCAACCATACCTCATTAACCAAATTCTCAAATTATGTCTCCCACAGCCAAGAAGAGTTGCATTTGAACGGGTAAGCCATTGGTAAGTGTTGAAATTCAAATTGAGAAACCACTAGGGCATGATTAGAGAAGAATGGGTACTCCACCCAGGATCTGAATTGCCCCGCTTGACATAATAAATATTCCGCTGCTAAAATGCGATCCAATCTTTTGGAAATATAAGCACTCCCTCCTCTGCCATTTCTCCAAGTCATAACCAAGACATCTAGGATCATGTCCACTAAGTGATGAGATTGAAAAAAATATTTGAAATACCCAGCCAAGTTGTCCAAATGAGTTGTGGCTCCGCAAACCTCATCCGCTCTAGTGGAAATATTTAGATCACCTACAATAATGAGATTATTAGAGTCCAATAATCCTTGTGTTGACACCTACTCCCAAAAAACTTTCTTGTCACTACAGGGCTCGTAAACATTGAGTAAGTAGATCTGACTGTTGTTTTCCAATAAGAAGCTCGACAACAAAATTCCCCCACAACAGATAAAAGGGTTCAAATCTAACTTATTTGTATCCCACCTTACCAACAAGCCCCAGAAGCTCCCACAAAACTAACCACGCATGAAATCCAACCACGACAAAAGGTTAACATAAAACCTCAATCTTTTTTATCATCAACAAGTGTTTTTTGTAAGAAGCTAATATCTGGGTGCATCTTATGCAATAATCCGCACATGGAGTCGTATTTTAGGGTTCCCCCCACCCCTCTGAGATTTAAGAATAGGAGGATCATGATTTTTCCCGAGCAAGGGATTTCATGCCTCTAAGCCCCCCAATCTCAGTCACAGAAGTAGGTAGAGAGTCAGAACCAAGTAGCAAAATCGTTGCTTTTTTACGTGCACTCTGAGTTTTGATGGGTGAAATATCAAACCCTAGTCCTTTTGACCAGGTGAAGTCAGTGCCTTGATCCCCCTCAAGATTTTGAATCTTCCTCGAGTGTCCCTGAACTCTAGAAATAAAAACATTCCTCCCTTGGTAGACAAGAATCGATCATGGGCTATCCACCACGTGATGTTACAAAAAAAAAGACTCCAGTGTCTCCCTCAAGGAGCACTCACTAGGCACAGATTCCCTATACCCTGGAAGGATGGAGAAATCGTGATCCTCCTCATTAGACCCATCCCTAGTTTCCAGTAAGTTTGAATCTATCACAAGCCGTAATCCCTCGGAGCGGGACAAGGAAACCAAAGGTGAGTCAGAAAAATGTCTGGTTGCTACTAAATCAGAAGTCACTAAGCTAGGGATAGTGATGGCCTTTGAATTCACCATAGGTAGAGAACTAGTCTCACAAGTAACTTCTTGAAGCTTCGGGGTGGGGATGAGGAGGGTCTAAACCAATTGGAAAAAGAAAGTGGGAGTCCAGTGAGTCCCTTTCCCAAGCCGTAAGCGTGAAATAAAAGGAAGGATAGATAGCTTTTAACTTACCCGATATTGAGTATTGTGCCGCCAGGATAGAAGGATCCATCCAAGCTGTCAACTGCAGGAGCAATTGTATGCGCAAAAGAGTCAACGCCTAGTGAATCACAACAATAATCCTTTATGAGGTGCAAATTTTTGGATTCCTCATCCTTCGAGAAACCCGAACAGTCGTTTCGCAGGTGGTCGATTTTACGGCACAAAGTACATCTAAAGGGTAAACCCAAGTAGTCTAGCTTTTGGAGAAAAGTGTTGTTGCGCCATTGAATGTATAAAGACTCCAAGAGACCCGAGTGAATGTCCACAACAACCAGGATTTTTCCCATTATTCTTTCTGGAGCCTTCAGAGCTTGTTCATCGACTTTTATAAAACGCCCAAGAGTGTTTCCAATAGAAGACAACGCCTTCACATTCCAAAGGTTTAGGGGTAAACCCGGGAGCAGTACCCAGAGATATCAAAAATGGAAATAATCATTGACTGGATCAAAACTGAACCTCCAGCGCTTGAGCATCAAGATCCCTTCATCAAAGATCCAGATGGTATCCATATTTTTTGTTGTGTCTTCTGACGTCGTAAACTTGAAAGTGAACCATCCTCTCGGGAGGAACAAAACCTCTGGTTCGTAACCCAGTAACGGAACCTAGAAGCAGCGAAACCAATCCAAAATCGACATAGTATACCTAGAGCGGTAAGACAAGCGCCCCACCAGTGTGCTTAGTGACAGGCTAACCGCCTCCTCTAAGCCTGAGTCGTCCCCCAAACCATCCTACACTGAGATCGATTAGGAATCCAAGGTTTTGTCGGTAACTTCCTCCTGGTCGCAGACTTCATAGCAGTAGGTGGTTTATAGGACTTAGTCTGAGGACAACCAAAGTCCAAGTCCTTCCTACCACGAGTATCACCAGAACTAGGACCAGAAAATACAATCTCAGAGTTCGTTGCAGGGAGCAGAGAAGTAGTCACTTGGGACACACCTGAAACTGTCAAGTCAGGGGCAGGCACAGACAATGGAGAAAATAAGCGGGTCCTTGGAGTAGTTAAGGTGATGGGAGTCTCTGCAGATGTGTTAAAGAAGTTTGCCAACCTCTAGGCCTCCTCATCAACTGCACTCATAACTGCGTTGACAGCTGCTTCCGTCACGGAAGCTCCAACAACCATAGAGGGAGGACACCTAAACTCCTCTAGGGGCTCCACAAACCACAAAAAATGAAAAGAAACAACTAAAGAATTTGGCACAACTCCTGTCAACAGTAGAAACTACTAACCGAAAAGACAGTTTCAAAATAGCCCGTCCCATCCAAGGTAGTCACAGTAAAATGCAAGAGGGGTCTTTAAGAATACCAATGCCTAACTGAAAGCTACCAACCACAAAAGAGCACTGCTAAAACAACTAAGTCACCACTAGAGGATGGCATGTCGCCATTGTTGTCGTGTGACTAGAACTTGGTTTCAAGAAATCTCGTTCTTCCACATCTCAGGTCCACCACTCGCCACTTAATCCTAACTAAAAGCTACCACCAACAGTAGAGCAGTCACTGCCAGAGTTTGGTAGGTCGCCATTTTTGTTGTATGTCCAGTTGCAGGTTTCAAATAAAAAATTCTCGCCCAAGCACTTCAACGCAGAACGTCCTCTCTTCATTCTTGATGGTATCATGGTATTATCTGATCTTGTATATGAGATTAAGACCATATATTATTAAAAAGCTTATGATCTCACTAGAGGTAACATCAACAATAACCTCCTCTCTATCTCTATACGTAACTTACATTAACAAAAATCTCTATTTCATATATGCTAATTAAGAAAT
>ML788247.1:472901-483650 GCA_009831015.1 Picea engelmannii
ATCTATTCTCTTCTCTCAATGGGCTTGGAGAAATGTCATGTTCCACACCAAATTCTATACCAAAGTCACTATCAAACTCAAGCATGAGATGTAATTTCCAACAAGGAATCCAAAGTGGATAGAGTTTTAGAAATGGAGAAGTAGCTCATGGTACTGAAATGGCCCTGCCCATACCAAGCATCTCTACTATTATTCAATCTTGGAAAATTATATACCAATTAGTACACATTATAGAGATGCAAAGTTTCATAAGATAGAAAAAAGTAGTTATCTAATAAATTCATTATCAGATGCTTAAGTGTTGGATACAAATTCCATGTCTGAGAAGCTATTGGTGAATGTATAGATTTAACCATTGAATTAGGTATTAGGTTGAGCCACTATAGTCCTTAATTGTGATATATAAAACGGCGAGGTATAGTATAGAGTGGGATCGCACTCACCACTGAGACTCATCATGGCCCTCTCTATAGGAGCACATCTCATAGGCCCCAAGCCCATCACCATAATCCTTTGTGCTCCCAACTTGTGCATTTTTTTTGTATGTAAAAGTTTGATTCGAATTTTAGGGGGTATATGGTCTAAATTTAGATGCAAAAGTCATAAAGCTATAAATCTAATAGATTGTCCATGTGGATCAAGGATATGCCCACCTCCTCATTAATTAATTGGGCTAACAGGTTGCCCATATGGGTCAAAGAGAGTCTCATCTCTCCATTATTGTATTGGGTTTTATTTTCCACTACTTAGCTAGTTGGGTAGTTAGATCTATTATTATAATAATAGAGACTCATTTAATGAGCTCTTCCCATTATTGTATAGGGTTTTATTTTCCACTACTTAGTTAGTTAGGTATTTAGATCTATTATACTAATAATAGAGACTCATTTAATGAGCTATTTTTTACTTTTTCCAATGGACCATTTTGTAATGCTATGTAAAGGCCTAGCAAACCTTCTCATAATATCAAGTTACTCATTTTGGATTCTCTCATATTTTCTATTCTTCGTTGTGACATTAATTAGCTCTGAGTGATTTGCTAGTAATTAGTTTTAGAGGTGAGCCTCACCTCCCAAGTACTTCATTTACATGTTCTTTTTTGTCCATGTTTTTTTTCATGCAATATTTACACGTCTAAGATCCTCCTCTCTCGGCATTCAAGCCATCCAGATCTCAGCCCTCGAGATCTGGATCAGTGATATAAGAGCAGGTACGCTCTCCATCGGGACAAGGGTTTGAAGCATGTTGCGGGTTCAAATATTTGCAACAATCACCAACCTCCTTTTGGTACTATCGTAATCCATTTGTCGGGCCATATACTGTAAGAATCACAGTTGGTCCATAAACACTACATGGATTTTTTTTCCCTCATATCTTCATTCACCATTACAAGGAGAACCATACATGGATTCACTACATCCATACATGGATCCACTACATCCATTGGTCTACAAAATTTTCAACAAATTTGCAGGGTGTCCATGCTGCCCACGGAGGTTCCACTACCTCTACAACAACCCATGATGTTCTATAAACCCTTAGCATCCTTTGTGGCCCTCTACACTCATCCAACTTCAAAGAGGTGTTGTGACCTCTACACAGAAATTTAGAGGCTCTACCACATCTCATTAGAAATATATCTTCAATATCTCAAATGGGTATTTCACGGAATCTCATTTGGCTTTCTGGTTTGAGAGATATCATCTATTGAATCTCAACATGTATTTGACCCAAGGAGGCCACGTGTACCACCATATTCAATGATATTTTTCTCCCTACTCAGGAAACTACATAAGTATTTCCTCCTCAATATATCAAATGGGTATTTCTCATAATCTCATTTGGATTCTTGGTTTGAGAGATATCATCAATTGAATCTCAACATGTATTTGACCCAAGGAAGTTGTGCGTACCACCATATTCAAAGGTCTTTTTCTCCTTGCTCAAAAAACTAAAGAAGGAGTTCTACATATGGCTGGAAATATCTCTTCAATATATCAAATGGGTATTTCGGGGAATTCCATTTCGTTGTCTGGCTTATGAGATATCTTTGTTTGAAGCAACACATGTTTGTAACCAACATGGTTGCGTGCCATTCAAATTCGGGCTAGTTTTTCTCACTCCATGGGCCACCTCAAAACAATTTCCATATACCAATGGAAATATATCTTCAGTATTTCAAATTGGTCTTTTATAGAATTGGATTTCATCACATGTAGCAGAATTTATGAATAGATTTGCAGAAGGATGTTCACAGCCCCCAAAGTCACGATGTTTCCATATTATTTTTTAAATTTTAGGATTTTATTAAAATTTATTTATTTATATACCCATGTATAATGTCATTGTCAACTAGGTTATTGGTCAACCACAAACCCATGGTTATGGGTCAACCACACAAAACCCTTCTCTTCATTGGGTATTTTCACATTGCAATCATAATGGTACGATAATGGGGTTTCTCTTTTTAGCATGGGTGAAATGATGGAGACCATCATTTTCTAAGGGGGGAGGAATGATCTAATATTTAGGGGGTATATGGTCTAAATTCGGATGCAAAATTCATAAAGCTTTAAATATAATAGATTGTCCATGTGGATCGAGGAGATGCCCACCTCATCATTAATTAATTGGGCTAACAAGTTTCCCATATGGTTCAAAGAGAGTATCATCTCTCCATTATTGTATTGGGTTTTATTTTCCACTACCTACTTAGCTGGGTAGTTAGATCCATTATTATAATGATAGAGACGCATTTAATGAGCTCTTCCCATTATTGTATAGGGCTTTATTTTCCACTACTTAGTTAGTTGGGTAGTTAGATCTATTATACTAATAATAGAGACTCATTTAATGAGCTCTTTTTTACTTTGTCCAATGAACAATTTTGTAATGTTATATAAAGGCATAGAAAGCCTTCTCATAATATCAAGTTACTCATTTTGGATTCTCTCATATTTTCTATTCTTCATTGTGAGATTAATTAGCTCTGAGTGATTTACTAGTAATTAGTTTTAGAGGTGAGGCTCCTCTTTGAGCCTCACCTCCCAAGTACTTCATTTACATGTTCTTTTTTGTCCATGTTTTTTTTTCATGCAATATTGGCACGTCTAAGATCCTCCTCTCTCGACATTCAAGCCATCCAAATCTCAACCCCCAAGATCTGGATCAAATTTATATTACCTTAGAAAATCAACGAACCAGTACAAATATTAAAGTTATCAACCTATTATGCCATACAGATGGAAACTAGAATGGGTGGCAGTCTATTGAAAGCATTTGTGTCTGTATTGATATACATGAGTACTAAAAAATAAAATTGAGCCTACCCAAAATTGTGGCTATAGCTATTTTGAACATAGATATATGACATGAAAAATGAAAATTAAACACTGGGAGAACCCGAATTGCCATCACCACTGGGAGGTTGTGACCAAACTGGAGAAAATGCATAAGGCTGGTAGTAGGTCAGGCATCTTCTCTTGACAAGATATCTTGAAAGAGAATCAAAGAAGGAATCCATATGATGAAAAAGGATGGTATGACAATGTATCTAGTTGAAAACATCTCTTCTCAGCTCAAAGATGAGTTGCAGATGCTCTTCTGAGAATTTATAAGGGCGAGGCACCTCTGGCAAAAAATATGCAATGGGTTGTAGCTCAATTCCTGGTCATGCCTCTTCCATAATTTAGTCATCGTGTAGAGTAGGAGGAGTCTCCTCCACGACTAGGAAACTCTCCATTGTCAGGGTGGGGTCAACCTCACCCTGTTGGGAGGAAGGGAAGAGAGAGGCCTAAAAGTATGTAGCCGAAACTAGAAGATAATCTGGAGGTGCCTCGGGAGGTTCCATTGGGAATTACTCTACAAAAACTTGGTTGCTATCATCCCCCATCCAATTTTGATCACTAAAAGGTGAATTCATCAAGGGAAAACTAGTGATGATTGGGTTAGTGGAGGGAGGTGACATTGGTTCATAGGAAGGACCCGGACGGAGTTGTCAAGCCATGAAACTATAGTAGGTTGTGTCACGTTTTAGCTTGCCCCTCTTGCATGGAATTGAAATTGAAGGAGAGGGCGAGAATAGCAGAGAATTGTGATCAAGAAAGATACCAGAGAGGGAGGAGGAAGCTAGTGGAAACACCTAAGAAAAATGAATGGAGTGGGTGCCATGCCTTACCTTCAAAATGGTGCCCAAATTGATGATAAGAACCATCATTAAGACTGATTTGATAGCATGTATTCACCTCATACCAGTCCTGTAGCACTCCATCTCTTGCACTGAGTAGCTCATTGAGTCTCCCACATTGCACAGACACACCACCATACACATAGTTTAAATGCTAAGCATGTCGAAGAGGAGAAGGGGAGGGGAGGTGACATGGGGAATTTACTACCCTTGGGGCATGAATACCATCTGTCACCCCATCCAGGGGAGAATAATCTCTTAGTGATAACTTGATACATTGAAGAAACAATAGAGGTGTTGGGAGGAGATTGGCATCGATCTTGCTATCGTCATCCTGTGAAGAGACTCCTTCATTCACCAGCTTGTCATCAACATTGTTCACTTCTCGTCGAACATGAGAGGGGATAAGGGTGAGAGAGGGTCAAAGAAGAGATCTAAAGGTGTCAAGAGGGCCCATAAGACTCCATATAGGGGAGTCTTTTGCAGGATCATACCCATTTATGATCATGGTGGCTAGCGAGAGAATCAATCGAGAATCCCCTTCAATGATTAGTTGAGTCAAATTTAGGCTCGAAGCTAATTGGATTCCTTTGATAAGGCCCCAGAGCTCCACAGAATTGTTGGATTCATGCCCCAGGTTTCCATCCATGATGTAATTAATTCGGCCAACACTATCCCGAAGGACCATCCCGAACCCTGTGGGACCAGGATTACCTTTTGAAGCACCATCAAAATTCAACTTGAAAAATCCTAGAGGAGGGAAATTCCAAGAGGTGGGGCTAGGAGGAGAGGAGTTGGGATGCAAGGAAATCATGGAGGGATTGCACTGAAGATTTATCTTCTAATTTGAAATAATGAGGCTTTCTTTGGGGTCACAAGAGAGATCTTCCCGGGTCCAATGTTGAGCTTGAATTGTTTCCTGTATATTTCCATAAATCCTTGACCAGATGAGGGAAGGGGAAGAGGTATGGGCGTGAAAAATGCGCTTGTTTCATTCCTTCCAAATGTGCTAGACAACAAAGCCTGGTATTAACTGCCATATCTTATTTAAAATTTCATTTTTGAAGGTTGTAGTTCCCCAATTCTCGATGGTACTTATAATACTATCTCTTGATCTCTTAGTATTCCTCATGATCTGACAAGCCCGATCCCAGATCTCCTTGCTAATGGAGCATTTATTTAGTAAGTGCTCCATTGAATCTTCCCGTTGCTGACAAACATGGAAAATTGAGGGTCCAATGAACCCTCTTTTCCTTAGATTGTCCCAGGTGACAATGCAATTCTAAACCAAGAGCCAAAGGAAAGTGGAGACTTTCGGCCACAATCATGTTCTCCAAATGATCTGCCAGATATTTTCTTTTGGTTGGAGATGAAAATTAGCTTGGAGGATGTAAGATTCTTTAATTGTGAAAGTGCCCAAGGGAGAGTGGCCCCAACGAAGAATATTCGATCCTTCCCTGATACAAATATTTCTTTGGGATGCAACATATTGCCAAGGTTGCAAGTCAAAATCATTAGGGATGTTGAGGTCAGTGGGAAGATTTTTCCAAGTCTTCCAAAGAGGATGATGGGGAGCATACAACCAAATACCTACAACCATGAGGGGTTGTAGTTGTTGAAAGTAGTTCTGGATGGGGAACATGACGTACAAGGATTACAAAAGAGGTAATTGTTTCCATCAATCCTTCCAAAAGATAGTGTCCTATCCATTCTGGATTTCTCAGAATGTGTGTTCCTGAATGAGAGGGTTATTGCGGCAAGCTCATTCCAAATATTTAAGCCTTGGATCTGATAAGTTGTGCCTCATTAATATTGGGGATGTATTTTTTCTTCCATAGCTTGGATCATAATTCATTCAGATACTTGAGGTAGTGTCACCGTATTTTGGCTCCCATAATGCTATTTAGCCTACCTAGATCCCTGATTCCAAGACCCCTAATAGACTTCGACTTGAAAACTTTCTCCCGGCTAATAAGAGCCCATTTTGTTTCTTCCTTATGACCCTTCCAAAGGAATTTTTGCTGAAGATTTTGGATGGCTTTAATTATTGATTGAGGGGCATCTAGGGATGAGAAGAGATAGAAAGGGATGGCTTGGAGGACCGAGTTGATGAGAACCAGTCGTGTAGTAAGATTCAAGGATCGAAAGGTCCAGGAATTCAAATGGTTGGAGAGGGATTGGAGGAGGGCGTCCCGAGATATATTTCATGCAACTGAGTCAGAAAGGGGAATACCAAGATAGTTGGATGGAAGGGAGCTCCTTAGTATGCCCAAAAGTTGTGAAATATGTCGTTGGATAGACAAAGGAGTGTTGAAGAAGAAGATTTGATATTTATCCAAGTTAAAGGTGGTACCAGAGGATTCAATAAAATCCGAGAGGATGGAATTGAGCTTGATGGATTCCCGTGCAGTGGGAGTGTTCATCAAAATAGTGTCATCAACAAACTGGCTATGAGAAGCGACAGGTTGCAAACCATGTAATGAGAGACCTTGAAGAGAGCCATCCACCATAGAGGTAGTGATATAGCGTCCCAGGCCTTCCACCATAACGACAAAGAGAAAAGGAGAGAGAGGGTCCCTTTGACGAATTCCTCTAGAGGGAGAAAATGGTTGGGAGGGTAAACAATTGACTAGGATGGAAAAGAAAGCAGAAGAGGTGAGGCTCATTATACATTGGATCCAATCCCTACTAAAACCAAAGGCTGATAGAAGGGACTGCATGTACTGCCAACTAAGGTGATCAAAATATTTGTAAAGATCAAGTTTAATGAGCATACCTGGGGTTCAGGTGGATTTGTGTGAGTGGATCACTTTGTGAACCAGTATGACATTATCCATTATTTGGTGCCCCTCAACATAACCCAACTACTCCTTGGAGATGATGAAAGGGAGGATGGGATTTAGTTTGAGAGAAATGAATTTGGTAATGATCTTGTAAATTACATTGTAGAGTGTAATGGGTCGAAATTTATTCGATTGAGTGACCCTGTCCTCCTTTGGAATAAGAGTGAGAAAATTAGCATTGAGGGTTGAGAGCACTTTCCCAGAAGTCATGGATTCCTCCACTAGTATTCATACATCTTACCTTATCATCAACCAAAAATAGTGGATTAAATCTGTTGTAAATCCATTCGTCCCCAATGCCTTCCCTAGGGGAATTTCTTTGATGGCTTGGTCTACATCTTCAATCATAATTGGCCTCATGAGGCCTCAATTCTATTCAGTAGTAATGAGGGCAGGTAGGTGTTGGATTAATCTGTTGATGGTTGAAGTGAGATCAAGGGGAGACTCTGACAGAAGCTCCTTTTAGTAGTTTACCAACTCATATTCTATTCTCCCATGGTCAAGAATTGCTTTCCCCTATGCGTCTTCTAGCTTCATAATACGATTGATGTATCATCTATGCACCATGGATCGATGGAAGAATTTGGTGTTCTGTTCCCCTTCCTTGAGCCATTGAACTCTGGACTTCTATTTCCATAAGATTTCCTCTCGTTTGTATCTTTCCTCTAATTTTTTTTTGATTAGTTCCTCCTCCTAACATAAAGCATCTGAGTGGCCCCTCAAAATAGATTTTTGTTGGATTTCTTCCAGACGTTGTTCTAAAGACTTTTGCATCTAAAATATTTTTCCAAAAATATTTTTGTTCCAATCTCGAAGCTATTTTTTGAATTTTTCTAGTACTTGTTGGAATATGTACGTTAGTGAGCCATATGATATTTCTATATTCTCCCACTAGGTTTGAGAGAGCTCTGGGAAGTTTGGATGATTTAGCCAAAAAAATTCAAATCGAAATGGCTCGGATTTGGGCGTGGAAATTGTATCAATCCATGAATATACTATCGAGTGATCAGAGAATGACCTTCAGAGTATGCTTGCTTCAATTAAGGGTCCATCAAACATTAAGGTTTCCAAAATAAGTAAATGATCCATTCTACAAGCAATTGCTTGGGCTCCAGATCATTTGTTAGACTAAGCGAAAGTGTCATTTATGGTTTCTATATCAATCAAATGAAGATGTTCAAGGAGATCCTGAAACTTAACACTATCCTATTCAATCCATATTGAGCCCCCTCTCTTTTCTCCAAGTCTGAGGATGATGTTAAAATATCCCCCTAGAATACAACATTGTTGTACTACAGGGTCGCCAAGGTAGGAGAGACCGCTCAGGAAGTGATCTTTTTCCTAATGTTTTTGGGGCCCATAAGCATTTTTTAGTACGCCCTCTTTGCTAAAGCCTATAGCTCGATAGTGCATCGATAGTGTGCAAATTGTGGAGAATGGTTGATCTACTATTACTTTCACAGGGTTCCAGAGGATAGCCAATCATCCTACTACACTGATAGAGTCATTGTATATACAACTGCATTTCCTCCAACATCTTCTGAATATCGTTGCAGCTGCATCACCTACACATTTTGTTTCCTACAGAAAGAGAATATTCAGGTCCTCGACCATGATACAGTTAAGAATAATTCTTTATTTCGTTCTTCCATTTAGACCTCTTATGTTCCATGAAATTATCTTCATCATGAGGAGTTAGGGGGGGAGAAAAGAAACCCTCGGTGAGACGTTGGATTTGTCCCGAGTTAATCATAAAATTACCTACCTCTTTGATTAGTTTTTGTGTTGATTTATGCCCCCTTCGTTTTCCCTTTTTAGGTATTCATCTGGGGTCCTTCCTGGGTCTGAACTGATACCCAACCTTGAAGTGGCACCTGCTATGGAGTCTATGTAGACTTTGTGGACCTTTCAAAGCTTCTCTACCAGAATGGTTTGAAGTTCCTTTCTATTGAATGCTTCTTATAGTTTTTCCATATCTATGTCGACAAGGTCTCTTTCATCCATATTCATTACTGTGCACCCCCCTCTTCTGGGCCTTTGTCTTAATTCATATGATTGTGGGATTGAGGGGTTATTGTTTTCTTTAAGACTGGGTCTGGAGATTTTTTTGATATGCCTTTATCATTGAATTGGTTGTCTGGTTGATGATGGTTTTCCACTTCCTGTACATCCGGTAAATTTATTAAGGTGTTAAAGGAGTTTCTTGTGGAGTTTTTATTACCTACGTCATGTCTAGGTTTCTTGGGAGGTTGCTTCTTACTACTAGTGACCTCTGTGAAGCCATCTTTCGATTTTCCTTCAACTACTAGTCGCTCAAGCGCGTTGAGGGGGAAGTCTTGAAATAGGTGTCCATGCTCGTGACATTTCCTACAACGGAAGGGTATTTTTTCATAATAAATGGTTTGGAGCCAATCCTCATCTTGATATTCCATGGTAACAGAGCCTGACAGAGCTTTGGAGATATTCATATACACACAGATCCGAGCGTATGAAGTGTATCTCCTTTGTTTTTTTTCTTCTGAGTTCACATATCTTCCAAGGGTGTTACCTATACCCATTAGGATTTATTCAAGACAAAATTGTTGAGGGAGAGAGTAGAGGAAGATCTATACTGGGACAAAAGAAAAATCCTCTTTTTTCTAGGCAGAAGCGGTCTGTCCAAAAACATAGATATATCACTGTAAACTTGAAGAAATACATGTTATTTTCAAAGAATCGATCCTTGTCTTCAAGGTTGTAGAAAATGATCGTGAATAATCCTTTCGATTTGAGTTGAAGTTCGTAATCTCCTTTCAGGTTCCACCACGTTTTTATCCATCATGTGAGATCCCTTTCAGAAGGCCATAGCCCTAAAAGTTTTCCTATCTGGGCATGTTCTTTTTTGGCTACGACAATTTTGGGAGAAAACCAAGGAAATTTTAAAGACTTTAAGGCAACGCTAGAAAATAGGGGAGCGCGTCGGAAATAGAGGAAAACCAACACTGGAAACAAAGGAAAACCAACGTTGTTACACATTATTTTCGTCATCCCTATGATCGTTAATGATGTAAACCTATCTGTTGCCTTCAGAGGGGTTAGTGGCCTGAGTTCCTAAAGAGAGAAGGGAGAAGAACTTTTCCTGAGAAAAGAAGTTGCATTTTCCTATGTAAAAACCTTATAAAAAAGGAAGTTCGCAGGTTGCTATATAGGCAGGGTGCAAGAATGACCCATTTTCGCAGGTTGCACTATAGCTAGGGTGCGAGATGTTCGCAGGTTTCTCTATAGCTAGGGTGCAAGAATGCCTACACGTGGGAAAAATGAGCGTTTTCTCGAATCTTCTAGAAGGAGAAACTTCTATGGTGAGGTGGCATCCGAATGGTTTGGATCTTACTCGCTTTCATGATTTAGTGGGATCATCCTAACCTCCTCACCTTATCCTCTTCAACTTATAAAAGGAGAGGAGTTGTCATGGAGAAAGTTAGCTTTGTTGATTCATGAGCTTGTTCTTGATTGGCTTGGAATTATCAGCTTGGTTGGAGTGGCTTTGAGATTTGATTTGTCAAGATAGATTGTAAGTAGCCATCAGATCTATGGTTTTAGAATCCTTGGAGCAAGAAGTGTGTGGGGAATGAAGGACAGTTGGAAGGGACCTTACGACATCAAGGCCATGGTTGTAATCTCTCTTTCACATTTAATATAATACAGTAATATGATTCTTTCTCATAAAGCTATTTTCACTTT
>ML788247.1:490219-530717 GCA_009831015.1 Picea engelmannii
GTTCCTAAAGAGAGAAGGGAGAAGAACTTTTCCTGAGAAAAGAAGTTGCATTTTCCTATGTAAAAACCTTATAAAAAAGGAAGTTCGCAGGTTTCTATATAGGCAGGGTGTGAGAATGACCCATTCTCGTAGGTTGCACTATATCTAGGGTGCGAGATGTTTGCAGGTTGCTCTATAGCTAGGGTGCGAGAATGCCTACACGTGGGAACAATGAGCGTTTTCTCGAATCTTCTAGAAGGAGAAACTTCTATGGTGAGGTGGCATCCGAATGGTTTGGATCTTACTCGCTTTCATGATTTAGTGGGATCATCCTAACCTCCTCACCTTATCCTCTTCAACTTATAAAAGGAGAGGATTTCTCATGGAGAAAGTTAGCTTTGTTGATTCATGAGCTTGTTCTTGATTGGCTTGGAATTATCAGCTTGGTTGGAGTGGCTTTGAGATTTGCTTTGTCAAGATAGATTGTGAGTAGCCATCAGATCTATGGTTTCAGAATCCTTGGAGAAAGAAGTGTGTGGGGAATGAAGGAAAGTTGGAAGGGACCTTACGACATCAAGGCCATGGTTGTAATCTCTCTTTCACATTTAATATAATACAGTTCTTTCTCATAAAGCTATTTTCACTTTATTGTATAACTCCTTGATCACATACATAGATTGACTATTGAATAGATTGTGCTTTCTTCACTCCACTTGGTTTGTGTTGTCTTGGTCTTTACTGCACGAGAGCATTGGAGCGAAGCGGGAGCAACAAAGACCAAAGGAAGCGATCATAAGGTATGTTCTTTGATCTTGCCTCCTATTTAATTCAATGGTTAGAATCTAGGGAAAGAGTCATGTTCTGTCTTTCTTTGTTCTAGATCCAGGTGGATCTAGGGAGATCGGTTTGTGTCCACACTTACGGATTTATCCAATAACAAACGCCAAGAAAAGTAGTTACAAAGTGGAAAAATTGTTGCAGAGAAATTGGAAAGTGTACAAGCGCCAACTTGGAGAATGGTTGGATCGAGGACCATTCGATATGGAGTAGTTGAAAAGTGGACAAACCTAATCCTCTTACGGTTAGGGTTTTTGTAAGGGAATTGTCCTAGTTTTGTATAAGTAGAATGAATTAGGACGATGAAGAGGTTGTTGTCCTTTTGTTGGTGTGTGTATTGTTGAGGTTACAGTAGATCCTGTTGTTGAGTAGGAGGTCTTGTTGAGATACTTTTACGATCTGTGGAGATCAAATGTAGTGGCATAAGAATTGTACAGTTCACAGCACTGAATTTTGCAAGAATATGAATAAAGAGCCCAAGTGACAAATCTTTATGGATGTAGCCCAGGAGGGGGTGAACCACGGTATATATGTGTCATGTGTATGAATGGTTGCATTGCTTACTGTTATTTTGGAGTTAAAAATCTTTATGATGAATATGTTAATTGATAAAAGTTATATTACTGTGCCCCGAGGAAAAACTCATGACATCTGCAGAACAACACTAAGTAAATGAATGTAATAGCTAGTGCTTATATATGAATCTTATGTTACAGTAGATGAATATACATCATTGAATACATGCTGCTATAATAGTTAATGAAGTATTATTGGAATATTAGGGTTATTGGTATAAATTAGGATTTAATGAGGGTTTGAGGGCTAACAGAGATTAGATCTAGTGCCTCTGAGAGAGAAACACATCCCATCCCATGGTTGCAGACATTTGAGTCATATGGCCACCCATTGAATCCATCTCGGGTGAGACTACACAATGCACTTTGTGCATTTTTTTTTCCTTCTAGTATCCAGAAGGGCCAATGGTCGAAGGGTTGTTGGTAATCATGTAGTTAGAACCTGAGTCAGCCCAAAAGTAACCAACAATGGTTTTGTTGTTGGTTGGAACTCAGAATATTAGATCAGGAGGGATGTATCACGAAGTATAGCGCAATGGATTAATAAAGGGAATGTTTGTAGGTTGGAATCCCATGAAAGCGGAGATTGAAATATGGTTAACAGTTCAGGAAGTAAAGTTTTCCCATAAAGATAATAGAGCCCTAGGTTTAAGCCAAGACAATACTTGGAGAGATATGTATTCAGAGAAATACATGAGAGTTTCTTTAGTGAGTTTCCCACGCTATTGCAGGAGTGGATAGCACGGTTGAAAGATACCCATCCAACAAATAAAGTTAGATCAGTGGAGTGAACTGAAGAGAATATCACGTGATTGAAAAGGGTGAATAATAAATTCACATGCACAATAGATTTTTGGCTAGACAACATTGTAGTGGGGTATATCACTGAGTTTGCAAAAGATACATCGAAGTATTACAATGTAGCAGAGCATGAGTTTCTTAAGGACCCAAGGGGAATGTACATCAGGATGTTGTACACTTCGATCAAGAGATTATTGCATGATAAAGGGGTATTAACTATGGAATCAAACAACTAAACTACCTTGGGTGCATGGGGGAGTTAGGGGAAACATTGAGGAAGGTATGAGATGGAGGGGGAAATGGATAGAGGAGAGCACAATAAAGAGAAATATCCCATTGTGATGTATCAAGAGGAGATCTAGGAAATTATGCAGAAGGCAGGAACGATGCACAGTGGACGACCCTGCTAGTATAAGCTCAATAGGAAGAAAAGGGAAGTAGTTGAGAGGGAATTCTTGGAGAGTGATGAGGAAGAGGTAGAGGATCTCCATGATGTGGAGCACATTGAAGAAATAATGTGTGCCACATATGAAAGAAATACTAGAGGAGCAGGATCTTATGAGGAAGAAGATACCCCTGTCCAGATCTGAATCAATTGAGAACCTACAACCCCATGTACGACTAACACATCATCAAAGAAAGAGTTTTTTAGAGAACAAGTGATTGAAGGTCAGAAGAATCTAGGATATCTGAATAGAAGTGAGGGTACAAGTGGAAGTACCAACAACAATATAGGTAGTGGTACAAGTGGAAGTACGAGTAGCAATACCAGTGGGATTTCAAGTCCGAACAACAATACACAGATAGTAGTACCGCACTGAGAAGGTACAACACATTTGACAATGGAAAGCATAGATCCAATGAGAATATTACCATAGTTTCATGGGGATGGATGAGAAGACCCAAAAAATCACCTATTCATGTGTGAGAGAATATGGGAAGTGAAAAGAGTCACTAATGAGGCAACAAAAGTAGAGCAACTAGCAATAATGTTCAGAAACCGCGTGCCAGATTAGTATATGAGTCTAGGAGTAAACAATACACAGTGTGTGTTGGGAAGAGTAGAAAAGATCAAGAAGGCATTGATCACTGAGTTTCATAGGCCAAAATTAGAGGATTAGTTTATGAATGAGATGATTGAGGTTAGACATAAACCAGGAGAGTCTATATGGGACATCGATTAGAAGTTTAAGACATTGAAAGGTAAACTGAAGTATCCCATTTATGACATGTAGCACAAATAATTGTTTATAAATTCTTTGTTACCACACTTTAAATATCCATTGATACATCATAAATTTCAAACCCAAGAAGAGGCACTGCAAGAAGTGATACATTTAGAGGAGAATCAATATAAGCACACAGATCTAGCTATCAAGGAGATGAAGGAAGATATGAAGAACTTGACAGTGCAATTAAACAAGAATAAAAGTAGGGAGAAAAGAGAAGCAGTGTGGTGTACCATGTGCAGATCAGAGGGGCATCACAAGAATGAGTGTTTGACATTTACGCAGTACCTGGGAGTAGGGATGCCAAATCCATTTCCTACAGGACGACCTTGGTGTGAAATATGAAAGACACATGGGCATGATTTGTATCATTTCCTTATGATGCAGAAGTACAAGACATAACCAAACAATACTTTCTATAACTTTTGTAAGTCATCGGGGCATGAAGAAAAAAATTGTAGAACCATGGAGTTAATGAAGGAAAGAACCTCAGATGCATACATGATGCAGGATAAGTTGATGGCATGATAGACTGTGCCACAGTTTGGTAATGCGTAGAAATTTCAAGCAGTACCACGGTTCCAACAACCCCCGCAGTATAATCAGGAACCACAGTATCATCAATAGAACATGGATCCACAGGGGAACATAGGAGGATTCAGAGTTAGAGGAAGAGGAGGAATGGGAAGAGGCAGAGGGCATATTATCTACCATAATTTTCAACAACAAGGACACTATGCCAAATATTTTCCTCAACCAACAACAACATGTATGTACTGTCGCACAACAAATCAAGTGACAGAAGAGTTCCCGAAGTTAATGACAAAGATCCAGGAGAAGATAAATCTAAATAACCATAATGTCCAGTGGATTGCTACATAAATAAGGGATCCTGGGAGGAACATCAATATAGTTACTAGAGGAGGAGTGAAGATAGGAGCAGATGCATGGGATCATAAGAAGGAATCTCAGTGCTGGATTCAGAAGAATACTTAGCTACAACAACAGTTTGATGCAAAGAAGGAGAAGGAAACCTTTAAAGAATCAAAGAAGGAGTTCCTAAAGGATAATGAAGCCTCCACATAAAATAACGTGCAGAGGTATGATACTCCTATTTTTGACATGCCTCAATATTTGAATCATACTTACAAAGGAGAGCAAAGAGAGAAAGTAAGTAACTTAAATCATTTCCTGGAATCTTGCTTTAAATTACTTAATGATAAGAATGCCATGGAGTTGTTTAAAAGTATGCTTGAGAAATAGAGAATAGAAGAAGGGGTAGGGACATAACAAAAGAATATTAATCAAGTCCATAGAAATAAAATAACTAGCAGAGAGTTCAGACTGAATGAAAATATGGGACTCTTTAATATGGGAAATGTTATCCTAGACTTAAGATCAGATGTCAACATTTTTCCAAAGAATACTTGCGAAGAAATGGGAGAACCCACACTAGGGTATTCCAATATCCATTTGAAGCTATCAAACCAGCAGAGAGTGATTCCCATAGGTATATTGAAGAATACAACAATGGATCTAGATGGTGTGCGCACCAAAACAGACTTTGAAGTAATGCATATGGTGGATGAGTCTATACCATTTCCAATACTGTTGGGAATTGATTGAAACTTTGATAATCAAGCCATAATTAATTTAAAGACTAGAAATATGATATTTGAAACTGGAAACTTTAGGATAGTAGCACCTTTAGATCCCTCAGATTGTGAAAGATATATAGAACTTGTGCTTAAAAGTGTTCTAGAGGATGATATGAACCAATTGTATAGGACCACTGTGAGAGAGGAAGACCATGTGAATCCAACTGCAGATGGAGTACTCAATTGGAGGATTATCAATTCCAACATGTCATATTCAGATACTGGAGTAGAAAAATGGCAGCAATGATTGCATGAAGTCTCTACTAGTAGGTGTGCCAGAGTTACACACGTAGTAAGATGGGTTGGGACAAAAGTAAGATAGTTTCCCACATTTATTGAAGAGGATGATCTAGAAAACTTCTTGACAGAGTTCGAATCATAGGTTTTGGATAGTCATAGATTATCCGTGTTAGATATATCATTGAGAGACACACATGCACGATGGTGGGGTGCACATAAGAAGGTAATTCAAGACTGGTATCAGTGTAAGCAACTGATGCACATAAGATTTGGAAGGAGTCAGTAGGATAGACCCTTACCAAAGTATGATGGAAGAGGGAACCCAATACATCGCATAAATTATTGTGTCATTAACTAGATATTGGTACCACCAGGGGAATTGACTCATTACTTTATTCATACATTAGAAGGGATACCTAGTAACTGGTACAAGGAGCAGGAACTCTGCAAAGAAACTGTGATTTGGGGCACAATACAACAAAAATTTATTAGGACCTTTGCATTTGAAAGTGAGAATCCATCGGTGGATATAGCATCAAAAAGGATAAAAAAAAAGATATTTCAAGAGTATGGGGTAGATACAGTGACAGTAGACAAAGATTACAGAAAAGAAACACTCGAACAATTAGTTTACTTTTATCATGTCGTAGAGGATGAAGAAGCGGAGGAAAACCCACGTGACATACATAAAGTAGAATGGGAAGGAGAAAGAGGCTTGGAAGGACCCTTGTTACAATTAGAAGAGTTCACTGCACCTATGAAGATTAAAAAGGTCAATATTTGGACTAAAGAGAAACCCAAGATAATCAGCATTGGAGATTACTCGGAAAGTGAGACAATGGAAAAGATGATTGAATTATTACGTGAGTATAGTGAATTATTCTCAGCCACATTTTCAGAGATGAAAGGGTTAGCAAGAGAAATTGGAGAAATGAATATACCTCTCATACCATATGTAAGACCAGTTAGACAAAGATCATAAAGATTAAACCCCATCTATAACAAGAAAGTTAAGGTAGAAATTGACAGAATGTTAGAATCGGGAATCATAGAGCTTGTGGAAGAATCAGAGTGGATTAGTCCAATGGTGGTCCAAGAAGATAAGAATGGAGGGATTAGGATATGTGTGGATCTAAGGAAATTAAATTATGCATTCCTGCATGATCATTTTCCTACTCCATTTACAGATGAAATTTTAGAGAACGTGGGAGGACATGAAGTGTACTCCTTCACAGATGGATTTTTGGGTTACCATCAGATCATAATTTCTCAAGAGGACAAGTACAAAACTACATTTGCAACAAACTGGGGGTCATATCAGAACACGATAATTCCATTTGGTTTAAATAATGCACCAACAATATTTTCTAGAGTAATAGTAGCTGCATTCAAGGATTTTATACATAAATTTTTAGAAGTTTATCTGGATGATTGGACAATATTCAATTTATTGAAGGACCATGTAGAAATTCTAAGGCTAATGTTAGAAAGTTTTAGGCAATGTCAGATTTCCTTGAACATTAAGAAATGTATATTCAATACATTGTTTGGCATCCTACTTGGACACTTTGTATGCAAACAGGGCTTGATAGTAGACCCTACAAAGATTATTTTTATTTTCAATTTACCACTGCCAAAGTCAGTGCTCCAGTTGAGAGAAACATTGGGCCACACAGGGTACTACAGGAAATTCATAAAGGGATATGCAAAGATTACTGCGCCCATGGAGAAGTTACTAAAGAAAGACATCAGGTTTCAGTGGAATGATGAATTCCAAGAGAGATTGGACATATTGAAAGAGAAGATGGTGACAACACCAATTCTGAGCTTTCCATATCGGAAAAAATAATTTCATGTGCATGTGGACACTTCATCCATTGCACTTGGAGCAGTGTTGGCATAACCAGGTGAAGGAGACATTTATCACCCAATATATTTTTCTAGTATAAAGTTGTATGATACTGAGAAGAACTACAATACTATAGAAAGGGAAGGTCTAGCTATCATATATGCCCTATAGAAGTTCATAAATTATTTATTGGGTAAACATTTTAATATGTTTATAGATCATTCCGCTTTGAAGTATCTAGTTAACAAGCTAGTGTTGGGGGGAAGGATTTGTAGATGGATTTTATTTTTTCAGGAATATGATTTTGAAATCATAGTAAAACCAGGGAAGATGAATGCAGGACCAGATCATCTATCAAGAATTACTAATGGAGAGGAGCCAAAGAACTTGGAGGATAATTTTCATGATGCTAACTTATTTTCTGTTTAGATTGTTGATGAATATTTTGCTGACATTGTTGGATTCTTGAGCACAAGAATGACTTCCAAGGAATTTACTGTTGGACAAAAAAAACAGTTGGTAGTGTGCGCTGCAGACTATCAGTTGATTGCAGGTCATTTATACAAGTTAGGTGCAGATGGAATACTGAGAAGATGTGTGATTGAGCATGAATGATCCATGGTGTTAGCAGAAGCACATGAAAGCATAGATGGAGGGAACTATGTAGGAAATACTACAACACAGAAGGTGTTTTGCATAGGATTATGGTGGCCTACAGTACATAAGGATACAAAGGAATACTATTATACTTGTGATGTCTGTCAGAGGGTGGGAAAACCATCCAGAAGGGATGAAATGTCACTTATTCCTCAAGTAAATTTACAAGTATTTGATAAATGGGATGTGGATTTCATTGGAACCATTAATCCACCACCAAGGAGATCAGGAGAAAAAACCATACATAGGATGATAGAGTTCTTAGAAACAGTGGCCAGTTGTGGACACATCTCTTAGAAGATGGGAGCTTGCAAGACTTGCAAGGAAGGGAAGATAAGGTACATGCAATATTGGCATATTTAAAATAGTGAAAGAAGACAATGTCACTACCAGAAAATATTAAGACAACTGCATAAATGAATAACCTATAGGCAGAGGAGAAAGTAGTGTTAGCTGAGAAGATCGCAAGACAAGCTCAATTGGAGCCTCTGTAGGACAAGGCTGAACAACTAGTCATGGAGGTTGACGCAGCAAAATCAAGAGTGGAACAAATAGGCTTGGAGGGAGGAGATATATTAAATCCTCCAGTCACCGCGTAGATGGTAGAAGCCATGGCAGAGAAGAGAAACCAGGCTCAGGAGAAATGCCAGCAAATAATAGATATGTATGAAGTATTGGCACAAGTGGTAAAACATGCATGAGTCTGTGAGTGACTCAAGACAAGTCACAATGTCAATGTTGGGGCCCTATTGGTGCAAGACAATTTTGGGAGAAAACCAAGGTAATTTTGAAGACTTCAAGACAACTCCGAAAATAGGGGAGTGCGTCAGAAATAGAGGAAAAGTAGCACCAAAAACAGAGGAAAACCAACGCCGAGAAAAGTAGTTACAAAGTGGACAAACTATTGCAGAGTAGCTGAAAAGTGGACTAGCTCCGACTTGGAGAATGGTTGGATCAAGTAACAACTGAGATGGAGCAGTTGAAAAGTGGACAAATCTAATTCTCTTAGGGTTAGGTTTTTTGTAAGGGAATTGTCCCAGTTTTGTGTAAGTAGAATGAATTAGGATGATCAAGAGGTCGTTGTCCTTTTTTTGGTGTGTGTATTGTTGAGGTTGTAGTAGATCCTTATGTTGAGTAGGATCTCTTGTTGAGAGACTTTTGTGATTTTTGGAGATAAGACGTAGTGGCAAAATAATTGTACAGTTCCCAACATCGAATTTTGAAAGAATATGAATAAAGATTCCAAGCAACAAATATTTTTGGACGTAGCATATATGTGTCATGTGTATGAATGGTTGCATTGCTTCGTAGTATATTTGAGTTAACAAGCTTTATGATGAATTTGTTAATTGATAATGGTTATATTATTGCTCCCTAAGTAAAAACTCATGACATCTGTAGAACAACACTAAGTAAATGAATTCCATAGCTAGTGTTTAGATCTGAATCTTATGTTATAGTAGATGAATATACATAATTGAATACATGTTGTTATAATAGTTAATGAAGTCTTATTGGATGATTAGGTTTATTGGTCTAAATTAGGATCTAATGAGGGTTTGATGGATAACAAAGAGTATATCCAGTTTCTTTGAGAGAGAAACACATCCCATCTCATGGTTGTAGAAATCTGAGTCATGCAACCACCCATTGAATCCATCTCGGGTGAGACTACACAATGCACTTTGTCCGATGCATTGCCTTCTGGTATTCAAAAGGGTCGATGGTCGAAGGGTTGTTGGTAATCCTGTAGTTAGAACCTGGGTTAGCCCACAAGTAACCAACATTCTTTCATAAACTCATTTTTCTCCCCAACTCTAGTGGAATTAATCACATCCCTTGGAGATTTAGTTGCTTGTGGAATGAATGTCCCCAGTTGCCATGTCCAAGTTTCCTTTGGATGGCACAAATATGCTTCCACCTCCATGTATTTACCAAATCCTTGTTCATCTTGCAAGATCTGGTCATGGAGACGAGGCGGCGACTCAAATGGCATCTTCCTAGTCCTGGCTCTTGCAGTTTCATTTGATGCTGCATTCCGGTAAGAGGGGGTTTGCACCCCCCCCTCTGAATCCATTCAATGTTTTTCGTCTCTCTGCCCCCTAGGGTATCTTCGAAGAATATAAAGAGATCGTCTGGAAGATGTAGAGTTAGGTGTTTGCAGACATGCAAACTCTAGCCATCAGTCACTACCTCATCACTTGTTTTTCTCCCAACTCGTGCATTGTATACCCCAAAAAAACCTAATTTGTTCCATAATGATGATCATATATAGATCTACCATGAAGGTGTGAATACTGAGAGGGGAATGAATCAATATCAAGTACAATTTAAAAACTTTTTCAACTTATACTTCAACCAGATTATATATTCAATTATATCCAATGAGAAATGAACAATAGTAGAAGAGTTACACCAGTACACCATGCACAATATATGAGAAATAACCAATAGTTATTGTTCAAGGGAAGTAATGACTTCCAAAGGTAGCTACAACTTCCAAATATAAAGGGAGGGATAAACCTCCAAAAGGAAGATACAATCCTCCAATATCAAGAGAGGGTTGACCTCTCCATCCTTGCCCATTCCTTCCACCCAAGAATATATGAGAGATAATAAAAATTTACAATAAATCATCACCATCAACCAACCATCACATAGAACCCGATAATGCTTCCTGAGAATTCTTCAACTTATGCAATTCTTCACTTCTATAATACTCTGATCCTATAGATAATATAACTCAATGTATTCTCCGAAACTCCTCCAATTTTAACTCCTTGAATCCTCCCCAAAAAGGAGTTATAGAGAAAATGGTAGACCTTATTCAATTATGGTCTATTCAGGAGAGAAAACTTGTACAGAATGCCCCATGCTCAATATTTAAAATCAGATTTTGAAATTATCACACAAGAAACGACAACCTGTACTCTTTCCAATGCAATTGGTTTCACTTCATTTGGGTTCTCTATGAATAAGTTATGATTTTTTTACCTGGAACACTTGTTTATGACTAGCTTCAGGACTAGTCAAAAACCCTATCTTCCACAGAGTGTATCTCCAAAATTATAGTGAATAAAGAGCTGAAATATTTACCACATGTACCTAGATATGTCTTCTCAATAGCCTCCAAATTTCACCATCTAAATCATTCTAGAAACAAAGTTATAACGAAAATGGTAAGATGACCTGTAAATAACATACCTTAGAACACATCACCAAGTGACTTCATCCTCCCTTGAAATTTGGCCTTCTTTACTTCATATTTCCTCTGAAATTTGACTTATATATCCTTGTTCATTAAAAAACTTGTGTGTATGAAATGAATGTATAATGATATGTATTTATACCCTTTATGTCACTTCCTTTTAACATTAGAGCCAACATGTAGTTTCTGCTTCAATTTACATTGTCATCTTCAAAAATTCATTTCTCCTCAACCATGAGGATCCACGTGACGTGCCACCTACCACTAGAAACAAAATGATGTATACTATCCATACATGGGTGTTGTATTTGAATTTTCACTGTCCTTCATATCCAAATACCTTCATCAATCTCGGGGTCAAAAACCAATGACTAGGGTTGACATCAATGACAACAACCAATCTTCCAACAATCTCGCCCTTTGTCATTGATGGAAACACTCATGCTCCCCCTGTCATCATGATCCCAATTTCTCTCCCCCTTTGACATAAATGGAAAAGGGTGGGGTTTCTCCCCCTGAGTTCAATGGAATAAGGTGACCTTCTTCTTTGGGGCTGCTCCCCCTGAACATGTGGCACTCAATAATACTTCTTCCTTATTTTTGGTCTTTGGGACTTTTTCTTCATTGGAATCCTTTTGTATGGCTTTTGTCTTCTCTCTATTCTTCATTTCTAGGATTGATATGTTGTTCGGTATTCTTGTTGCAGTTGCAACCAATATTCCTGAGTTATTTTCTCTGATTTTACATTTTTGGGAGTCAAACGTAAGAGTGTATCCTGGATCACATATTTTGCTAACACTGAGGAGATTATGCTTCATATCTTCAACCAATATGAATTTTCCTGCTTTTACATTTTCACTTCCAAGCTTTACAGTTCCTTTTCCAGTATTTTGGTAGATGAGTCATATCCAAATGCAACATTTCCACCCTTTTTCCTCAAGCTGACAAATTTTCTTTGATCTCCGGTCATATGAGATGGGCACCCACTGTCTATGAACTATTCATCTTCTTTTTGCATTCTTTAGCGACCAATGCTATTCAACATTTTTCATTGTGTGGAATTTCTTTCCTTTTCCATGTTGTAGTTGGTATAGGGACATTTGGCATAGGATTATATTCATCTCTCTGCAATATCGTGCTTTGTGACAAAAATTATTGCACTTGTAGCATACAATATTTTGATCCATTAATGGTTCAAATGGATTATAATTTCTATTGAAAGGTGTACGAACATTTCCATATCTAGTATTTGCACCATTCATGTAGCTTGCATAGTTATTCCTTTCATTGATTCTACAATTGATTTCCTTGTGTCCAAAATTTTCACAAGTATAACAATGTCCAAGAAATAAATTTTGGTACCTGGGAGTAAGTGATCTTCTTTGTGGTGTGATCCATCTGGGTTCATGATCTATTCTTTTGTAGTTTCATTCATAATGATTTCTTTTAGGCTTGATGGGAGATGATCTTCTTGATGTCTCATTCCTTCTAAATTCTAGTCTTGTATCTTGTTGTTCAACTTGTTTTGGAGTATTGGTTTCATCATTTTCATCTTCCTTATCTTGTTTTGTTGTCTTCAAACTGTCATTGTATCATATTCCTGTCTTGTCGTTTGGAGATCTTTGACTGCTAAGGATCTCATCTAATGTTTCAGTGATTTTTTCAAACTTCTTCAACTTTTCTATTGTCAATAGTAGCTCCCCTTTTGTGTGATCCAATTCTGCTTTCAATTTCTCATAATCTCCTAATTGTTCCTTCAAGCTATCAATGGTCTTTTCAAGCTTGTAATTCTCTTCTTCACAACTACTAAATTCACCTTTTAGTATTATGTTTGTGTTTCTAAGCTTGCTATTTTCAGTTTCAACATGCTTCAACTTTTCAATATTCTCATCTTCTTGTTCACTCTCTACATTGTCTTTGTATCCCCAAAAGGAATCAGGTTGGTTTCTTCATCTGAATCTTCTTCAAAAATGATTTCTTCTTCTTTAGAACTCTTGTGATCATCATCTTGGGTTTCTTGGGTTATGAAGAGGACTTCTCCTCCATCATTATCTTCTTCATCACTCTCAAATGAGGAGATTGTTCGCACCCAATTCGTCACCTGGTGAGCAAATCGAGGGTGCTTACATGCCCTGTTGGGTCTTTCAGAGCATGACAGCTATGGAAGGAAGGGTTAGAGAAAACAAAACAAACTACAAGCAAGAAAAAAAACAAACTAAAACTGTGAACATATGGATAAAGAAACAATAAACAAAAAAAAAACACCGATATCACCAATGGTTTTGAGCTGGTCAATTGATGAAATCAGAGCACGATGAAGGAAGAGAACTGTGGTTCCTTCTTCCCCCAAAGGAAGGCTCTTGAGGCCCTCACAAAATTGCTTTCTTTACAATGCGAAGAAATGAGACTGATAGTGAAAGAACTCCCAGCACATCCACTCAATGGAGAGGTGAATGGCCCTATGAGATGTTGCCAATGTGTTATCGTCAAAGAATGATCCCTTGACAATCTTAGCAGCATAACAATACCTGAAATCCCTTGCGAAAACAATGTTCCTTCATGGCTTTTTATAGCAGATCACCGGGTGATTATGTAACCTCTTCAAAGTGTGAAAAGGGGGCTCTTTAGGGCTTCATTAGGTCATTAACCCACCTACCCTGCGGATTCAGCTTGGATTTGGGAGTCAAATTAGATTGGGAGCTGGTCCGTAAGTGGTTGGGAGGCCGGCCAATTCAATAAATGCGTCATTTTAACAGGTGTGTGGGTTTTTGCGCTGACAACCGCGCGTCGTGCGCGCATGCGCGCATAGTACGTTCTTGTCCTGTGCATGTGCGCATGCACCAAACTACTGTAAAGTGCCCTTCAATTTTTGGTTACTTTGTATAGTTTTTGACCCTTCTGGAATGTTGTGAGATTAATTCAGTGCCATGAATGACTTCATTTCTGTTTTGATGATGCGGAGTTCTTGTCGCCATGTGCGGACGAAATTTCAGTGATAACAGAGATGTTATAATGCTTGGAGTAGAAGCTCTTTTTATTGTTGAGACTTCTGTTTTTATAGTAGCAGTTTTCAACCATATGTCCTATTATACCAAAGTTAAATCATTTGAGAGGAGACTTACCTTTGTATCTTCCACTTCCCTTCTAGAACCTTCTTACGAAATTTGTTATTTCTTCATCAAGGTTGTTATCCTTGTATTTTGTCTTATTTATGTATGTAAAGGCCTCTTCATTGTTTGGCTGGTCACTTTATTTACATGTTCTCATTTCATATGCTATAAGAGACCCATGTAGTGAATCCATTGTCATTTTGGTCAAGTACCTAGTTTCTTCAATGGCGGAGACCTTAGCATCATACTTAAAGAGAAGTGATCTCAACACTTTTTGTACAACCAACGATTCATTGAGATATTCACCTAATCCTCTGATAGCACTAACAACTTCATCAACTTTAAGAAAATAGGTTGCAATATCTTCCTTTTCATCCATCTTCAAATTTTCAAATTTTTCTCTATGTCGTTGAAGCTTGACTTGCTTAAATTTTGGATCACCTTCATAGATACTCTTGAGTTTGTCCCATACCTCTTTAGCATTGTTGCAGCCCATCACTTTGCTAGCAATGGTTGGTGCCAATGATCCTAGAATAACATGTATGGATTTTGAATTACAACTCATAAGCTTCTTCTCATTTGGATCGATTGGAACATTATTTGGGATTACATAGCCATTTACAACTGAGTACCAAATGTCTACTCCCAAATATGTTAGGTAAGTTTTCACTCTATCACTCCAGTATGCATAATTTCTTCCATCAAATCTTTGAATCCCATTTGAAATGTTCTCATGGTCATCCATCTTTGCTCATGATTTTCCTTCTAGTGGTTAAACTGTTCTGAAGGCAACCTACTCTAATACCAATTGTTGATACTGAGAGGGGGGTGAATCAGTATCAAGTACAATTTAAAAAAAATTTAAACTTATACTTCAACCAAATTATATATTAAATTATATCCAATGAGCAATGAACAATAGTAGAAGAGTTGCACCAGTACTTCATAATACACCATGCATAATATATGATAAATAACCAATAGTTATTGTTCAAGGGAAGTAATAACTTCCAAAGGTAGCTACAACTTTCAAATATAAAGGGAGGGATAAACCTACAAAAGGAAGACACAATCCTACAATATCAAGAGAGGGTTGACCTCTCCATCCTTGCCCCTTCCTTCCACCCAAGAATATATGAGAGATAATAAAAATTTACATTAAATCATCACCATCAACCAACCATCACATAGAACGTGATAATGCTTCCTAAGACTTATTCAAATTTTGCAATTCTTTACTTCTTGTAGTACTCTAATCCTGTAGATAATATAACTCAATGTATTCTCTGAAACTCCTCCAATTTTCACTCCTTGAATCCTCCCCAAAAAGGATTTATAGAGAAAATGGTAGACCTTATTCAGTTATGGTTTATTCAGAAGAGTGAACTTGTACAGAATTTCATGCACTCAATATTTAACATCAGATTCTGAAATTGATATACAAGAAAATAAATCCCGTACTCTTTCCAATGCAATTGGTCTCACTTAATTTGGATTATCTATGAAGAATTTATGACTGTTTTACCCAGAACACATGCTTATGACTAACTTCAAGACTAGTAAAAAACCCTATCTTCCACAGAGTGTATCTCCAAAATTATAGCGAATAAAAAGGTGAAACTTTTACCATAGGTACCTAGATATGTCTTCTCAATAGTCTCTGAATTTCACCATATGAATCGTTCTAGAAACAAATTTATAATGAAAATGGTAATATGACCTGTAAATAACATATCTTAGAACACATCACCAAGAGACTTCATCCTCCCTTGAAATTCGACTTTCTTTACTTCAGATTTCCAATGAAATTTGGCTTATATCTCCTTATTCATTAACAAACTTGTGTGTATGAAATGAATGTATAATGATATGTATTTATACCCTTTATGTCGCTTCCTTTTAACATTAGGGATGACATGTAGTTTCTTCTTCAATTTACATTGTCATTTTCAAAAATTCATTTATCCTCAACCTTGAGGATCCATGTGACATGCCACCTACCACCGGAAACAACATGATGTATACTATCAATCCATGGTTGTTGTATATGCATGTGAACTATACTTCATTTCCAAATACCTTCATCAATATTGGGGTCCAAAACCAATGACTAGGGTTGACATCAATGACAACAACCAATCTTCCAATAGAAGGACAATAATTACATAAGAAAACAAACTGTTACAGAAGTTACAACATGTGTCTTGTGACCTGTTAAGATATGATATGTAGTTCCATGCAGTGTGGCTACGACCACCAACCAATTATGATATTAACACTATAGGTATATTAGACAAAATCTTAATAGGGTGATTCATTAATTAATAATTAATTAAACGACAATTAGAAAACTACCAAAAATGTTGCAATGTTGTTCGTGCACTTGCTACATTCTCTAGTAATATAGATATTCTATGGCTAATCAACCTCCATCGAGGGAAAGTGGAGAGAATAATGCCTATTGATATAATATAAATTATAATTCCAAATATAATTAAATATTAAAAATCAACATAAATAAACTCATTCTAAAGTTATAAATTACTTATTATTCAAAGTTTAACTACTAATCAAACTTTTTACCTCCAATGTTTCCTTAAAGTGAATGTAATTCTTCCAAATTGATTATAAATATTATTTCACATTTATATTATCAAAATTACTAAAATTAACCATATAGTTTTTAACCTAAAAATGGCAACAAAAAAAAAATCAATACTAAGTATTTTGATTTCATTAGTACTTAAATTAATCGAAAATCATGTATAAGCATTAAAAATTTTTTTATTCTTTTAATAATATTTTAATATATACTAATTTTATAGCACAACCCATAAATATGTTTTTTTATAAACAAGAGTTTCAGGCAGTTGGCCTCACTCCCTTGTTGTATCTTGTAACATTCTTCATCTAAATAAAGTTAAGGAAACCACCTTGGATGTCACCTATACATGTGTGTTTTGGTCTCTCTACTTGGATGAATGTTATGATCTTTCCAATGCATTATGTTGGCTAAGTATTGTTTAAATATTGGTTAAGTATAAAAGTGTTGCTAGCATGTTTTAAGGCCACCATTGGGTATGTGCCTATGTTGGATGAAATGGTTGTATTGAAATTGGTTGCATAGGTAACATATTGTAGCATACCGAAAAAATTTATGGGTAGACCTCAAGTGAAGAGGTATAGTCTAGTTGTAGAAATAATAGGTTGGCCAAGACCCTATGGTTGAGACAAGGTAGTGCCACAAGATCAGACATGAAAATTTTTATAGGAAATACTTTTAGGTCCATGACAAGTGGTATCAACGAATACTCTTCACCTCATTTCTAGTGGAAAGGAAGGATCATGGTGCAAATTCTATAGGAAATTGGTTTCAAAACTCTATTGGACACTCACGTTCCATAATGAAGCAGTGGGTTGGAAGGGTGGTGTAACCAATTCAAGGTAGATTTGCAATCATTTCTTAGTGAGGAATTTACTTGGGAAGGAATGTGCCTCATTGAGGGAACACCTAACAACATAGGTGTTGGAAAGAACTCTCTTCCAATAGTTGTCCAAAAAAATAGGTTTCTACTAATAACACCTCTTTTCAATGCAGGGGTTAATCTTAAGATTTTGGTTCCAAGGGTATCGGTTTTCAAGGGAACGAGTTAAAAAAAATTGGAATTTTATCCCTAAAAAAGGGAGAGCTATTGGGAGCACCACTTTTCAATTTGGGGATGATTTTAAGGTTTTTCTTACAACAGTTTCAATTGTTAATATTAGAGGTTTCAAAGAAGTTGTAATTTTAACCTCAAAAATAAAAAACGGTGTTGTTGTTAGCACCACTTTTTGATTTAGGGGTTGATTTCAAGTTTTTTGTTGACAGTGTTACGGTGTTGTTAAGGCCATGGTTGAAAAAGGTGGTCATTTTAAACGCCCCAAAAAAATCTGCCAGTAGTACCACTTTTTGAAACAAGAGGAAAAATAGCCACTAAATGCAACCTATAAAAAATGAGAACTCTAGAGGTTTCTCGTTAAGTTGGTTCTCATAAAGGGCCATCCATGATTTATAGTATTTCAGATGGATGAATTTGAATTCATTCTGGAGCAGGGATTCCTAAGGATAAAATAGTCACATCTTATGCCATTTGCAAACAAATTGGTGATACTTGGTGGAATAAGACTTGTGTTGTGTGCACAACAACAAGGAAGTTGGACGAAAGAGTGTGAATAGTATCTTCATTGAGCATTAAGAGAGTGACCAGGCACCCAAAGTCTCAAATATTTGCAACATTTATTGGATAAGTGGATGAGGGTGGAGTGGGGACCTCTGTTCCACCAACACTTGCCAATGTGTTGGGTGAGTTTGCAGAACATATGCTTGACTATTAGCCTAAAGTGCTCCCACCTAGATGCACTTTTGACCATAATATTGATATTGAAATGAGTTCATAGCCTCCATATATAGCTCCCTATCAACTTTATAAACCCAAGTTGAACAAATTAAGGTGGCAATTAACTATACTAATCGACATTGACTTCATCGGGCCTTCTAGATCCACATATGGTGCACCAATCCTCTTCCAAAAGAAGGACACATTGAAATTGAGGATTTTATTGAACTATTTTTCATTGAACAAGCATAACATCAAAAACTAGTACACCTTACCTTTGGCAACAAATTGTTTTGACAAGTTGGCTAAGGAAAAGGTTTTCTCAAAGCTAGACTTAATGCAAGGATACTACCAAGTTTGTGGGTATGTGTTATATTATTTTCATGATTAAACCATGTATCATACATTGGAATGGGAACAAGGGGGGAGGCACTCGACCCCCCTATTCGAGGGTTCATATGCATAGACCATAATAAATAAAAAAATGGGTTTTTGTTTGTCTATTTTTGGCATGTTTTTGTTGTTTTTCTGCCAATGTTTTTTCATCCCATTGAAATGTAATTTCGGTCAAGGAATCTAATATGGGTAAATGTATTAAGGTTTTGGATGCTGTAGAATCCTATATATTGTATTATAATTGTGAATTTAATACAATGATAGTTATAGGTGTGGCTCTAAACATTTTTTGGTTTTCCCAGTTAAGGGTATCCATGGTAAATTTCTGAGTACTATGTGTGAATGTTATTGTTTTGTTTATGTTTTATAAATAATTTGTGTGTGCATTGATATATTGTAAAGGTTTAAAATCTACATTTGGTATCATAAAAATTGTTAGCTTAAGGGATATGGCTTTGTTGCTAAAGGTTCAATTATCTTGGGTCTGTGATAAACCCGGTTTCAGTGGGACCTTTGATGTGGTGATTCTTTTGGTGAAAGAAAATGGTGAGTAGTTTTAAAATAGAGATTGAAAAATGTAATGGGAAAAATTTTGAGTTATGGAAGCTCAAGATGGAGGATCTTTTGATAGACTAAGATCAGTGGTTTATGTGGATCCAGGTACTACACATATAGGTATGTCAACGAAATATTAGAAGAAATTAGATAGGAAGGAAAATATCACAATCTGGTTGAGTCTTCCAGATTCAATGTTATTGACTGTCTCGAGAGACCTATAGCCAAGGAAATATGGGACAAGTTGGGGGATTTGTATCAATCTAAGTCTTTGGTAAATAATATTTTCCTTTGAAAGAAGTTGTACCTCTTGAGGATGAACGATGGAGACTTGGTGAAAAAGAATCTAAAAGACTTAAACATTGTGATAAGTTAGTTTTTGTTTGTGGATATTAAAATTTCAATGAAGATAATTTCACTAGTTTACTATGTTCATTTCCAAATTCGTGGGATATTCTAGTTGTAGCTATTGCTAGTAATGAAGCCACATTAAATTTTGATGATGTGGTTTCATCCTTGTTATCAAAATAAATGAGGAAAGCCATGGATAGCCAAAGAATAGATGCCTTATCTGTAAGATATTGTACCCTAGATAGAAATAAAAATAAGTCCTCGAGTGAGAGATCTAAATCTAGAGGTAGATATAAATCTCCAATAAAATTCTTAAATAAATGTTGGAAATGTTGTAAAGCTGGGAATTTCAAGAAGGATTGCAGATCAAAAAGTGTTGAGAGAGGGAAGGGATCTAATGATGTTCCTTCCATGGAAGGGAAATCCTCCCCGGAAGAAGAGGGGATGTGTACTTGGCTTGTTTTCATATGACTCCCCACAGGGAGTGGTTTTGTATGGTTGATCAATTCAAGTGCTTATTTTCATATGACTCCCCACAGGGAGTGGTTTTGTTAATATGAAAAGTATAATGGAGGTGACATATTTTTAGGAGATGACTCGATAGTCGAATCACAGGACACGCAAAGGTCAAGTTACAACTTAAGAATGGAAAGATTAGAACACACCCTAGGTTTTTTCACATTCTATATCTAGATAAAAACTTGATATATGTAAGTAATATGAGTGATGTAGGTGTACATACTATTTTAAAAAAGGAAACCCGTAAAATGATTTGAGGAGAAATGGTGTAGATGAGGGAAGTTAAAATTGAACTTTGTACAATTTGTTGGGAAACACAATCAGAAATGGGTGTAACGGTTGTGTTGTTCATGGGGGTGAATAAGACAAAACCCATACGATCTTTGGATAAAATACAATGTTGTGGAATCAAAGGAAGGGACATATTAGAGAGAAGGGCCTTCGAGCACTACACAGTAAAAGTGTGGTCTAAGGTATGTTTGATTGCACATTCGGTTTTGATTTCTATGAACATTGCATATATGGTAAACAAAATCAGGTAAGATTCTCATTTGGTGCTATAAGAGAAAAGTGGATAATAGAGTTAGTACACAGTGATGTGTTTGGACATGTGTTTATTCCATCACTAAGTAAATATGTGTACTATGTTTCGTTCATTGATGATTTCTCAAAGAATACATGGAATTATTTCCTCCGAAAGAAATCTAAGGTCTTTGGAAAATTTCAAGAGTTTAAGTCTCTTATGAGGAATCAGACAGAGAATAAAATAAAGGTATTGAGGATCGATAATGGTGGAGAGTTTTGCGAGAATGAATTCAAGGAATTCTATAAGAAGTGTGGTATAACAATGAAAAATACAACTCCATACACATTGCAATAGAATTGGGTTGCAAAAAGAATGAATAGGACTCTGATGGAAAAATCAAGGAGAATGCTCAGTGGTGTGAAGTTAGGACACAAATTTTGGGTAGAGGTAGTGGGTACTACATGTTACCTGGTAAATAGATCACCCTCATCAATGTTGGTGGAAAAAAATTTGCATGAGGCATGGACTAGTAAGAAACACTCTCTTGAACATCTCATAGTGTTTGGTTATGATGCTTATGTACATGTTCGAAAGAAAAATAGGATTACGTTGGATAATAAAGATAAAAAGTGTATCTTTATTGGTTATTAAGATGGTATAAAAGGCTATAAAATTTGGAATCCATAAACTAAGAAGGTTTTCTACAATTGAGATGTTGTCTTTAGAGAGGTTGAAGACATTCCCAAATAGGAATTACCACCAAAAGAAAAAGAAATAGGGACAATAGAGTTTGAATTGGAGGGTGAAGAATCTAACTAATCAGAACAACAAGAATCAGAAGAAGAACAACCTCATACTCCAATATTGAGGAGATCGGTTTATGAAAGAATACAACCAAAAATGTATTATCCACTTGATTTTCATTCTAATTTTTCTTTGTCTATGAATGATGATGGTCCCAAAATTTTTAGGGAGACGATAGATTCAAAGGATGGTAAACTCTAGAAGAAGGTCATGGTTGAGGAAATGACAACCTTGGATAAAAATGAGGCTTGGGTTCTAGTTGAGTTGTGAGCTGGAAGAAATCTAGTTGGTAGCAAATGGGTTTTTAAGAAGAAGTTGAATGCAGAAGGTAAAGTGCAGAAGTATAAACCTTTCCTAGTAGTAAAAGGATATTCCTACGTAGAGGGAATTGATTTTGGTGACATTTTTTCTCCTATTTCTAAATTGTCTTCTATCATATTTCTTTTGTCTATTGTTTCTACCTTTTATCTTGAAGTAGAATAGATGGACGTAAAGACAACATTCCTACATGTGGATCTTGAAGAATAAATCTACATGGAGCAACTACAAGGTTTTTCATTGAAGGGTAAGAAAGAGTTGGTTTCCAAGATGAAAACGTCCCTTTGTGGGTTAAAATGATCTCCAAGGATGTGGTATCAAAAGTTTGATACTTATATCTTAGGAATCAGTTTCATAAGGAGAAAAGTTGATAACTATGTGTATTTCAAATTAGTTGGAGATCATTTTATTTATGTGGTGTTGTATGTTGATCATATGTTGTTAATTGGAAACAACCAAGAAATCATCAATGAGGTAAAAACCCAATTTTCTTCTAAATTTGATTATGAAAGATCTTGGTGCTGCAAAATTTATTTTGGGCATGGAAATAAAAAGAGATATGGAAAATAAGAAAATCTTGTAGGATTAGAGGAAATATGTTAAGAAAATATTGCAAAGGTTTCTTATGCAAGAATGTAAATTGATGAAGTTCCTTATTATTTTAGGTGTAAATTTATCTACATATTAGTTTCCCGAGACACATGAAAGTAAGATGACATGTGCCATATTCCCTATGCTAGTGTTGTTGGCAATTTGATGTATACAATGGTCTGTATCGGACTAGACATTGCACATGCAGTGGGAATTTTTAGCAGGTATATGTCAAAACTAGAGAAGGATCATTAGACAATTGTAAGTAGGGTTTTCAAGTATTTTCATGGAACTACATATTATGGAATTTTCTACCAAGGAAGACCAAGAGCAAACAAAGTGTTGGACATACATGGATTTTTTTATGCGTACTAGGTTGGATATCTGGATCATAGAATATCTAAAAGTGGTTATGTGTTTAACCTATTTGAAAGAGAAATCAGTTAGATGATGCTCCAAGAAGATCTCGGTGGCCACCCACCTTGTCCAACTAGCTCAAAATAGGTTTTTAGAAACTTACTATTTTTTCGGTTCCTGAACTTTCGAGACCATTTTGAGGGCCTAAATGATGATTTTTCATGATACGACACCTCAATTAGATTTAAATACTTTTATTGATCCCCCTAAATGAATATCCTCATCAATACCTTTCCAACGAGCTATCGTGAACCCTAAACGAAGACTGTATGCAAAACTTATGACCCCGGGAAGTTGATGTACTAACTTACCCAACAAGGCCCACATGACTTTTAGAGCTTCATCTCCTAGGGTTAGGTTTTTGGATGTCTAGCATTTTGGAATTCATGTTTATTGTAAAAATTACTTCAAAGCCTCATTTTACTCATCTTCTTGCGAATGATCATAGCCGTCACATCTCTTCTCATAGATAAGCTACCACCATTCTAGCAAGCTTGTTTTCAGTCTGCATTTTACAGTTTTCAACATATTTCTTATTTAATAGAAGCCAAGTTTTACTGTATATCGACTATTATTTTTCACTGTGTCTCTATGTTAATATTATAAATATGTGGTTTCATTTCATTCCGCTCATAAATCCAGATCAATGGTATCATAACAGTCTGCTCCTTGTCATTTTTTTTAATGCATGTCCCCGATGCGGTTAGGGTATAGAGAGTTGGATCTCTAGATCTATAGATTATTTCTATTGAGGAAAACTACTCTTGCATGCCCAAGTAATTGTCCATGGAAAGCGAAAATAAAGATGACGAGACAGGAGATCCTTTCAAATGTTGCTTGAGGAAGCCCTTTAGCAATTGAGGAATGAGATGATGGAAAACTTTGCACAAATCCTTTGACAATTGTCGAAAAGCGACGCATCCACCTCAAGCAGAGGCGCCACCCCCTTCAAGGTACAAATCAATTTTGATATTCCTATATTTGAATGTCAAATAGATTCCAATGTCGTAGATAAATGGTTAAACCTTATAGCAGGTTATTTTTTTTTCCACAACTTTTCTAATAGAGAAAATATTACATTTTCACTCCTCAAGGTTGCCCCCCATGTCAAAGATTGGTGGGAGACTTTATGTGAGAAAAACGAAATAGAGTGATCCACATTATTTATAGTTGCACCCATGTGGGGTTCCTTCAAGGATGCTATTAAGGAACAATACTACCCTGTTGGAAGTTATGATGACTTGTATACAAGGTGGACCACATTGCGGCAAGAAAGAGACCAAACAGTGCCAGAGTTCACTAATGTCTTCCATACCTTGCACACCAAAATGGGTATCAAATATTCTAAGAGACATTTGTTTCTAAGTACTGTCGGGACTCAGAAATGTCATATTTTCATCCACCTTTCCCTTCGTCATTCTTCACATTTCATCGCCCCATTAACCTTTCATGATATCATTTTCATAAATATATTTGGGTTTCATATTATTATTTTCCACTTTATTCATTATAGTATTAAAAAGGAATTTATGATTAAATATTAGAAAATCGACATGTTTTCATATATATCTAAAAAATGTGTGAGTTTTGTAATGTGTAGGAATATGTGAAGGATTAATTCGAAAAGAATTCTCAAATATCCTCTCCACCATTTCAAGGAGATAGTTATTCAAATCCTATTTTAATGAGAAGATCATGGAGATTTGGTTGGCATATCTTATTCAGGATTTGTGAGAGACATGTGGAGGATTTGAAGGGATCATATTTTGTAATAATGGGGAAGTAGTTGAGAGAATAGTGGATCTGTAATTATGAGATGGTTATCTTATCTTCAAGTCTATCATGTATAAAAGAGAGTGCTCTCTCTCCATTTCATAAGTAGGGAATGAATCTTAGAAAGTTGGATTAGTCTTAGATTTTTATGTAGAGTCTGGGTTTTGTAATTTTGGAGAAATGGATTCTTAGTTTGATTCATGCTTTCATTATTGTTTCATGATTTTTCATTTGATTCTTGTAATGTAATTTGAGATAGATTCATTGGTGTGAGCTCACATATATGTTGTTTTTCATTAAACTCTTCACATGTTGTATTTCTTTTCCTTCATGTAATTTTCCATTCCTAGATTAATTTGATTTCAGCAATTTCATTTTGAAAGAGTGTGCCATCTTTAAGGAGAGTTAGATTAGATTAATTCCACTTCGGTCCTGCACATATAGTGCGTGTGATTAGTAAGCCTATGAACCTCGAATTGACAAATTAAATGGTTGGGAAAGTACTACAACGCAATTAATACTACATTAATTCGGCTCAACATTTTAGTTTCGTTCATTATAACGGAACAATTGTCGTTCCCTTTGCCGGTAGTGTCGTTCATTTGAATGGAACAACTGCATGTCAAAGATAGCATAGGTTGCATCTCTTGAGGATGAGGTATTGAAAACGAAAGGTACGAACCTATGTAGGTAACACATAAAATTCTTGTGCAAACACCTACCTTAAGCTGATGCATAGAGGTTATATAGGTGCATAGACTTTGTTGACATTCTTGAAAGAGAAGACGGATCCTCGGTTGATAAATTAATGTCAGACTAAGGTTGTTTTTAGGACATCTTTAGATCCCAACACTTTGGTGTCGTTGTTGGGGAAGCACGATGGATTGAGGTATTAGTTTTTTTTTTTTCAATTCATGCAAGTGTGATCTACATGTGTTGGTAAGGGGTCATAACAACTACTTGAGTGGAGACTCCTCATGTTCTCCCTGCCAACTATGTAAGTGTGAATTTCAATTTCTGCAAAGAGTGTTTCAATTTCCAGAAGAGTGATTTCAATTTCTGCAAGTGTGTTTGATTTACGCAACTATGAAGAGTAATTTTTTTCCCGTTTCAGTGAGAATGTTTTTATTTCAGTTTTTCATTTCAATTTGGGTGTTGTAAGAATCCTTTATCAATATGGTTTAACTATGAGTTTAAGCTTGGAACAAATCACTTAGATCTTAGTAAAAGTCGGGATCCCCTCTTCTTGGGAAGAGGAGATCTTGACAGCAGTCGAGAGCTTAATTAATCCTCCAACAATGAATGATGAATCAACATACGAAGAATCCTGCATATTTAATGAAGAATAATTAGGTGAACAGGAGGTCGAGGAGGACAAAGAGGAGCTACAACATGATCTGAAGGAGGTAAATGGAGCCTACAAAATCTTTATCAAATGATGGTTTCAAAAAAGTACTAGGTTAGTTCCATTTATTTTTTCTTTTTATTTTGTTAATTTAGAGTTTCAACAGCTAATTTCACACATTTATACATATTTTCGATTCTCATTTCTGAAATTAAAAGACAACATATTCTTATTTCTGTTGCGTGCATGGCTACACTGGAAGTTTGACTACACGTAAGTAATCTCTAATTTTTAATTAGCGTAGAGTAGGTAGGGTAAACAAATAAAAAAAACCATGCTTTTGTTTTTCAGTTTTTGGTTTTGTTTCGAATAAGTATGCTCTCTTCCTACGCCTTGTTGCAATCTGGAAGATTAGAAAGTAGAGATCAAATAAATGGCTATGAGTTGTTTTCATGAATGATTTGGAATTGTTGACGATTTGAACACAATGCTTAATTGATTCCGGTCTTCAATTTTCAAATTAATTTTCTCCATTTGCTAAAAAAAAACTATTCAATTTGATTTGTCTCAAATGCTAATAAAATTTCTAGTTTTATTTAAAAAAAAAATACAAAATGAAGATATTAAATTGAAGATATCTCACAAATGGAGAAATGGGTTCTCATGATTTTTGGACAGGAAGTGTATAATATTTTGATGAACAAACCCTGTAAATTTCATCCCAACCCAGTACACGATTTTCGAGAAAATCAACATCATCACTTCTAGCCATTTCTCATATATCTCGAGATCCATGCATAAGATGGATCTGAGTTTTGGCATGCAGAAGTATTGGGACCATAGGAACCTACCCACAAAATTCCAGCTGAATCCAATTTAGAGTTTAAGAGAAAATCGTCTCTAAAGTTTGTTGTTACATGTCTGTAGCACCCTGCAACAAAAACAATAATAAAAAATATTTTGAATGCAATTCATATCACAATAATATGTTATCATACGATGGATAAGAGATCTGATTTGTTGGGCAAAGTTCATGGGATCCAGGCCACTGTTTCCACCACCTTCTTCTTCCATAATTCACCAAATTAAACTTTAAAAATAAATTTCCCATTGCATGTCACAATAAACTTGCGTGGTCTAGTGATAATGCATCGAAGTTGTTGCTAGAAAGTTGTGAGTTCAAATCTTGCACCCTCCATTTTCAGGATTAACCCATTTTTGGGAAAATCCGTAACCCGCGTCAATGCACATCTTCCACCATTTTCAGGATTAACCCATTTTTGGGAAAATCTAGAACCCACTGTTATCGGACTAATCGATAGGTGCGGACACTAACAGATCTCCATAGATCCACCTGGATCTAGAACAAAACAGGACATGACATGACTCTTTCCCTAAGTTTTGACCATTGAATTAGCTAGTAGGAAGGAACAAGTAACATACCTTTGTATCGCTTTCTAGGGTCTCTGTTGCTCCTGCTTCACTCCGGTGCTCTCGTGAGGTCAAGACCAAGACAACACAAACCAACCAAAGTAAAGATAGCAAAATATATTCAACTGTCAACTTATGTGTATGATCAAGGAATTACACAATAAAGTAAGAATAGCTTTATGGGAAAAGGACATGCCACTGTATCATATTAATCGAAAGTAAAAGATATAACCTGATCGCCTTGATGTCGTAAGCTTCCTTTCGATGGCTCTTGGCTCCAACACACACACTTGCTCGATCCTTGTATGAAGAAGATCCAATTCCTCTTGATAGACTTGCTAGAATCTCCAAGCTCCTGTTCAAGCTAGGTCCTTCACACAATTCTTTCACCAATTCTCCAATGAATCTTGCTTAACCTTTTCCATGAGAATTCCATCAATATATAGGAGAGAATGAGATGGTTACTTGGATAAGAATGATCCCACAATATCAGGGAAACCAGTAAAAGGATAACCATTCAAATGCCAACCCATTCTTCTAGAAGATTCCCTTCTAGAACCATCGAGACTTCATCTTTTTCCAAGCTTTAGAACAAGTTCACACCCTAGCTATGTAGCACAGTGCGAGAAGTTTGCACCCTAGCTTAAGACAGCCTGCGAGAATGGGTCATTCTCGCACTAGGATATTAGCAACCTGCAAACTCTCTTCAAAAGTAAGTTTTTTGGGAAAAGATGAATGTCACTTTTCTCAGGAAAAAGTTCTTACGAGGAGCCTCAGTACACCATCATCAATACATCATCAAGATTGACCAAAATCATGGGTAACACCCACGTCAATGCACATCTTCCACCTTAGCACCATCCGCTATAATTTAAAAATAACAATAAATAATAAATATAACAATTTTAAAATTCTAAATTCTAAATAAATATAACTTTAAAAACAAAATATTTATAGTTTACTTAATTTTTAAATTCTTCTAGTTTATTTAGGAATAATCACACTTATAAAAAAAAAACTCAAAACAACAATAAAAATATAAAATTGCAAATGGGCATTTCCTAAATCCTGAAAAAAATATTAAAATAATGTTTTTACATTTACGCTAACTGGGTTTCTTGAGTCACTTCAACAACAATCGACGATAGAACTTGTGTGCAAAGGGTAACAGGTAAAACATACTTTGTTTTTGAATTTGATTTGATCACATTTGTACTTATTTCTACATTTCATATTTTTCGAAGCTCTCACAGCTTTCATGTAGGATTAGTACTAAGATTTTACAGGTTCGAAGACGATCGCATTTTGCTGCTGAAGTGATTTTCAAGAATCACAAAACTTTTGACAAAAAAAAACATGCTTTGTTGACTATTTGAAGGATTTGTTACTCATCATAAACATCATGACATTTGTTGTTACACAAAAACCTTTCATAAACCCATTTGTGTCATGAATGTTTACCCCCATTTTTCTTTCAAATGCACATTAGTCATCCATGTCTTGAATTCCACTTTCCATCGCCTTACCAATCACAACTTCACACATGCCCATTCTTTTCTGAATCACATACATTTTTGCCTTCCTTTTCCATTTCATTTTTTCCTTCTGAATAAAACTAGTCACCTCCTTTTTCATGATTACATTGCCTTGCCATAAACACTGTTGCTAGTGAGATATTTCCTATAGTCCTACCAATATTTTTATCAAAACTCACTTTTACTGACGTGGGATTCCTTAAGGCCCACCTTTCAACAAGTCTTTCCCCATCGACCTCAACACTTTATCTGGGATATAGAGTAGAGTTCCTTTTGAGTACCTGGAGGCTTGCATGCCTTAATGGTAAGTTCTCTTGATGACAATCATGGGAATACATCATTGTCCCTTGATTGTAATATCTTGCAAGTGGCTCGACATCGACAAATCCATTCTCACTTCGCAAGATGTACTTAGGTACCTTGTCACTCATTGACATCAATGGTGATTTTTCCTCGCATTGGTTAATGACATTCATCAATGGTCGATAATACAATGACTTATTTTCATTCTTGACATCGACAAATTCATTCGTATGGATAGAATTGTACCATCGAGGTTGTATCAGGTGAATACTATGCAATTTTTCATGACTCCCTCAGCAGCTTCAGCTATATGAGAGTACCACAGTTCCACTTTCATGCTTCATCTTTTCCATGATTCATCAGCAGCATTTCAAATTCCTCCACTTCACATTCTCTGATCCAACAGTTACAGCAGTCGCAACTACAATAAAAGTCACCTTTCACATGATCCTGCAACAGTGACATCTTCCATGCTCTAACAGCCGCATCAACCATATTCCTATTGCATAGTTCATCAACATTTTGGGTAAGTGGAGGTATGTTATTTTCTAAACTTTAATCATATAATTCCTCAACTACTAGCAATGAATAATTTGGAAAAATCCCTCACCATGAACCCTTTCCTTTCACTTCTGTGACTCATGCCACATTGCATGAGGACATGCAACCAATTCANGGGGGAGGGGGGAGACTATATACACTATCATCACTCCATTTTTCCACTACCATTATTTCATTTTTCGTCTCATTTACCATTTACCAACATTTCTTTTCCAACGATACTCTATTGCACTTTGCTTCATAAGCATTGATATACATATTGGGATGATTAAAAAATATTAAAAGGGCTTTCTTCTAATCAATGGTGTTTCCTTATGCACATTGATAGATTATATTTTCCAGTAAGTATATGGGTAAATTATTATCATAACAACAAGAGAACAAATAAACGAAATGAATATTGTTAACACAAGAACCAACATTCTTTATATTCATGGTTGTCACACAAGAACCAACCATAAGAAAATGCCAGTTGTTACTCATGTAAATCCCATCCTGGAAACATTCATTATCATCAATCAAATCCAAAGTTCAGATGCCAAAATTTCTTGAGAAGATCCATGCACAGTTGCATGCGGACATGCAACAAGTTCAATTGGGGAGTATGTTGGGACTCAGAAATGTCATATTTTCATCCACCTTTACCTTCATTCTTCACATGTAATCGCCCCATTAACCTTTCATGATATCATTTTCATAAATATATTTGGGTTTCATATTATTATTTTCCACTTTATTCATTTTAGTATTAAAAAGGAATTTATAATTAAATATTAGAAAAACGACATGTTTTCATATATATCTCAAAAATGTGTGAGTTTTGTAATGTGTAGGAATATGTGAAGGATTAATTCAAAAATACTTCTCGAATATCCCCTCCACCATTTCAAGGATATAGTTATTCAAATCCTATTCCAAGGAGAAAATCATGGAGATTTGGTTGGCATATCTTATCCAAGATTTGTGAGAGACATGTGGAGGATTTGAAAGGATCATATTTTGTAATAATGGGGAAGTATTTGAGAGAATAGTGGATCTGTAATTATGAGGTGGTTATCTTATCTTCAAGGACCTCATATATAAAAGAGAGTGCTCTCTCTCCATTTCATAAGTAGGGAATGAATCTTAGAAAGTTGGATTAATCTTAGATTTTTATGTAGAGTTTGGGTTTTGTAATTTTGGAGAAATGGATTCTTAGTTTGATTCATGCTTTCATTATTGTTTCATGATTTGTCATTTGATTCTTGTAATGTAATTTGAGATAGATTCATTGGTGTGAGATCACATATATTTTGTTTGTCATTAAACTCTTCACATGTTGTATTTCTTTTCCTTCATGTAATTTTCCATTCCTAGATTAATTTGATTTCAACAATTTCGTTTCGAAAGAGTGTGTCAAATTTAAGGAGAGTTAGATTATATTAATTCCAATTCAGTCCTACACATATAATGCGTGTGCTTCGTAAGCTTACGAACCTTGGATCGACAAATTAAATGGTTGGGAAAGTACTACAACACAATTAATATGACATTAGTTCAACTCAACATTTTAGTGTCGTTCATTTGAACGGAACAACTGTCGTTCCCTTTGTTACGATTGTTGTTCCCTTTGTAGGTAATGTCGTTCATTTAAACCAAACAAATGCATGTCAAAGATAACATAGGTTGCATCTATGGAGGATGAGGTATTGAAAACAGAAGGTAAGAACCTACAAACACAACAAGTAAAATGATTGTGCCAACACCTACCTTCGGCTGATGCATAGAGGTTATATAGGTGCATAGACTTTGCTGACATTCTTGAATATAAAACGAATCCTCGATTGATAAATTAATGTCAGACTAAGGTTGTTTTTAGGACATCTTTAGAGCCCAACATTTTGCAAAATGTTGGGCTCTAAAGATGTCCTAAAAAAAACCTTAGTTTGACATTAATTTATCAACCAAGGATTCGTCTTCTCTTTCAAGAATGTCAACAAAGTATATGCACCTATATAACCTTTATGCATCAGCTGAAGGTAGGTGTTGGCACAAGAATTTTACTTGTTGCCTATGTAGGTTCTTACCTTTCGTTTTCAATACCTCATCCTCCATAGATGCAACCTATGCTATCTTTGACATGCATTTGTTCCGTTCAAATGAATGACACTACCTGCAAAGAGAACATCAATCGTAACAAATGGAACAAAATTTGTTCCATTCAAATGAATGACACTAAAATGTTGAGCCAGACTAGTGTCATATTAATTGCGTTATAGTACTTTCCCAACCATTTAATTTGTCAATCCGAGGTTTGTAGGCTTACGAAGCACACGCACTATATGTGCAGGACCAAAGTGGAATTAATCTAATCTAACTCTCCTTAAAGCTGACACACACTTTCGAAATGAAATTGCTGAAATCAAATTAATCTAGGAATGGAAAATTGCATGAAGGAAAAGCAATTCAACATGTGAAGAGTTTAATGACAAACAACATATATGTGAGCTCACACCAATGAAGCTATCTCAAATTGCATTACAAGAATCAAATGACAAATCATGAAACGATAATGAAAGCATGAATCAAACTAAGAATCCCTTTCTTGAAAATTACAAAACCCAGACTCTACATAAAAATCGAAGACTAATCCAGCTTTCTAAGATTCATTCTAGCCTTATTTCTTTCAAATCCTAATGACTACTCCCTCATGAAGAGAAAGCACTCTCTTTTATACATGAGAGCTTTGAAAATAATATAAGCATGTCATAATTACAGATCCACTATTCTCTCAACTACTTCCCCATTATTACAAAATATGATCCCTTCAAATCCTCCACATGTCTCTCACAAATCTTGGATAAGATATGCCAACCAAATCTCCATGATCTTCTCCTTGGAATAGGCTTTGAATAACCATCTGATTGAAATGGTGGAGGAGATATTCGAGAAGTATTTTTGTATTAATTCCTACACATTACAAAGCTCACACATTTTTTAGATATATATGAAAAACATGTTGACTTTCTAAAATTTAATCATAAATTCCTTTTTAATACAAAAATGAATAAAGTGGAAGATAATAATATGAAACCCAAATATATTTATGAAAATGATATCATGAAAGGTTAATGGGGTGATGAAATGTGAAGAATGACGAAGGGAAAGGTGGATGAAAATACGACATTTCTCAGTCCCAACAAGTACCATGGTGGTCTGCATAGATACATCCAGACAAAAATGGATTTTTTGGACATATCATCCTTGGGCGCGACCTATCGATATGCCATCAAAATAGAGAAAAAGATGAAACAAAAACTGTGGCATTTTGTGTCTGGAAACCCCTCACAGCAGAAGCAGGGAAAGGGAATCCCCAACCCATAGAACAAAGGATAGAGAAAATATGGGCAACCTCAGAAAAACCAATCCAACTCGCAAGAAAATAAGGACAATGGGAAGATGAAGAAAGATACCAAGAAGTGATGCAACTTCCATAATAGCCCCTGGAATAACACTGTTGATTTCCTCTTAAAGAAGTCAATGGTGGCTGAGGTAAAAGCCTCTGAATTAGATGTGGGTTCCGACTCTGAGTTAGAACCAAAAAAGGGGATACAGATCATTGATGCGGAACCCATTGCCACTGTTGCTACCACCAAGATCCAACTTGATGAACCTGATGAGCTAGAGGAAGGTGAGTGCCTCTTTCATTCAGAGATGTGGGTAAAATGCACTCCACTGCACTTCATCATTGATAGTGGTAACTAGAAGAACCTCATCTTAGAAGAGGTCGTCAAGCGACTAGCCCTGCCGACAACACCGCACCTGCATCCCTACACCATCGGATGGCTCCATCAAGGAAGCGATATTCATGTTAGCCAACAATGTCATCTTTCATATGGCATCAAACCATTCAAAGATGAGGTATTGTGTGATGTTTCTCCCCTTGAATTTTGTGATGTTCTTTTGGGCCAACCTTATTTATGGAAACGTCATGTTGTATATGAGTCTAGGTCTCGCGATGTTATTATTAATTTGAACAGAAAATTGTACAAGATACCCGAGGTAGTCCCACCTAGTTCTATTTCCTTGATCTCTGCCAAGAAATGCAGGAAGGTCATTTCTCATACCGGGAAGTTTGTCTTCTTCGTGATTCACTCTCAGAGTGAGTGAAAGGTTGTAGCCACATCCATGTACTCTATGACCTACCTCTCCATGCAATAGAAGCAAGTGGATAAGGTCATGGAAGAATACAAAGAAATATTCTCATCACCTACTGGGGTACCTCTGCACTGTCAAGTCAAGAATCCCATCAATCTAACCCCTGATGCACCACTACCAAATGGGCTAGTTTATCACCACTCTCTACTAGAAAATGAGGAGATCAAGTGTCAAATCCAAGAATTGATCCACAAGGGGCACATCCAACCCAGTTCATCACCTTGTGGAAGCCCAATCATGTTGGTGTAGAAGAAAGATGGGACTTTATGACTCCACATTGATTACCGTGCACTAAATAAAATTACAGTCAGGAACCGGTACCCGCTTCCCCGAATCGACGATCTCCTTGATCATATCAAGGGGGGGGAATACTTCAGTAAGATTGATTTGAAGTATGGCTACCATCAAGTCCCAATAGAACTGACAGATGTATGGAAAACTCCCTTCAAGTCAAAAGAAGGTATTTTTGAATGGTTGGTCATGCCCTTTGGTTTGACAAATGCCCCGACAATTTTCATGAGGATGATGGACGATATCTTGCGGCATTTCACTAATTCTTTTTTGGTGGTGTATCTGGATGACATCCTTGTCTACAAAAAGACTTGGGTAGAACACTTGCAACATATTCAACAGGTTCTGCGCACTCTGAGGCAACACAAGCTATATGCCAACTTGGAAAAATTATCCTTTGGCATGGATAGGGTCCAATACCTAGGCTACATTGTTGATGTGCATGGTGTGCATGTTGATCCATACAAGATCCAAGTCAGCTATAATTGACAATCCCCAAGCACACTCATTGAGCTTCATAGCTTCTTAGGCCTTGCCAATTTCTATCGAAGGTTCATGTTGAGATTCTCCCATATTGCATGTGCCCTCGGCCAAATAACTAGAGGTGGTGGTAAGGAAAAACTTTTGTGGGGTGTGTTACAATAGAAAGCGTTTGATGGTATGAAGCAGCGCTTGTGCTCCACCCCAGTGATTTTGTTACCTGGCCTACAACAACCCTTTGAGATCGAGACAAATGCTTCAGATTATGTTGTGGTTGAAATCATCACTCAGAAGGACCACCCTGTGGCCTATCATAGTGAGATACTATTAGATGTAGTTCGTAAGTGCCCTACTTACGACAAATAAATGTACTCCATTGTGCAATCCTACCGCTAGTGGAGAAATTACATTATCTGGAAGGAGACAGTCATCCAAACTAATCATAAGCCACTGCAGTTCATGCAGACACAAGGCAAATTGTAGAATGACCACCATCAGAAGTGGTCCACATATTTGCAACAGTTCCACCTCAACATCAAGTATAAAATAGGAAGTACCAATTGAATCATCAATTGCCTTAGCCGACCTCTAGTCGCAACGCTCACCACAGTGCTCGATTATTGCGTCAACGAGACCTTGTGATGGCACCACTTCTATGAGACAAATCCTGACTTCTCCAACACCTACCAGATGTTGGGCACAAACACATGTTTCACCAATTTCCATCTTTAGGATGGTTTGTTGTGCCATATAGGCCATCTATGTGTTCCATCAAGCGAGCGAGTGAAGCTAATTTTGGAATCCCACTAGAGTCGAGTGGCAGGACACCTCGGCATGGAAAAGATAGTGGCAGTGTTGCAGTGACATTTCTACTAGATGAAAATTTGACAAGATGTTAGCAAGTATATTTGGTCCTACATTTCCTATGTTATTGCCAAACCATACATTAAGAAACAAGGCATGTACACTCCTCTTCCTACTCCTGACAGGCCCTGGGAATCCATCTCAATGGACTACATGTTGGGCCTTCCATCCACCAAGCAAGGAAATGACTGTGTTTTTATGGTTGTTGATTTCTTTTCCAAGATGGAAATTTTGGTCCCCTGCAAGAAGAGCATCACAACAAAGGCCACTGCCAAGCTCTTCTTTGAAAGAGTGTGGGTACACTTTGGGATCCCACAAAGCATTATCTCGGATCAGGATAGTCGGTTCCTCATCACATTCTGGTCGAACCTCTGGTCACTTCTAGACACCAAGCTCACCAAGTCCACTGCCTTCCACCCCCAGACAGATGGCCAAACCAAGGTCGTCAATTGGATGATCATGCACATCCTTCGCATGTACAATTCCAAGAACTCGTTCACCTGGGATGAGAGTCTTCCCTATGTTCAACATAGCTACAACAGATCCATACATAGCTCAATCGACCACAGGCCCTTTTAGGTGGGGTTGGGATTTCAACCATTGGGTCCCATGGATGTTGCACTAGCCCTTGCGGCCACCCAGGTAGACTCATTGCATGCTCCAACTGGAGATGAAAAATCCACCTGATTTAATGAGAATATACAACACATCCGACAATATATTTAGTATATTTTACAGAATTCCAATGCCAAGTACAAGAAGCACCATGATCAACACCAGGTGCCACACCAGTTTCAGGTGGGAAAGAAAGTTTGGTTGCACTTGAAGAAAGAATGCCTTACAGGGCCTCATGAGAAGATTCGTCCACTCAGTTATGGACACTACACCATCACCAAGGTTGTGGGTGACAATTCTTTTGAGCTCAACCTTCCCTCATCCTTGGCTTGCACCCAATATTCAATGTGGACCTCCTTCGGCCCTATTTTCCACCATTATTGGACACCTTGAAGACAACATAAGAGTTAAAACCAACAGAGCTCAACCCTGACTACATGGAACATGAATCCACTAATCATATCATTTACACACAAGTCAAGTTCACTCGCCAGCAAAGGATCCATCTTTATTGGGTTGTCAAAGCAGGGCAACTCTTGCACCAAGGCAAGTGGCTCACCCGAGGCCAAATTCAATAGAAATTTCCTCATCTAATGGGGACACTCAATGCAATGGAGACCATTACTTCCTAAGAGGGGAGTATTGATCTAGGAGGATCTCTATGGCCACCCACCTTGTCCAACTGGCTCAAAATAGTTTTTTGGCAACTTACTATTTTTTTTGTTCTTGAACTTCTAGGGCCATTTTGAGGGCCTAAACGATGCTTTTTCATGATCAGGAACCTTAATGGCAGGTAGAGGCTCTGATTGATCCCCCTATATGAATATCCTCGTCAATACCTTTCCAACGAGCTATCATGCACCCTAAACAAAGATCATATGCAAAAGTTATGACCCTAGGAAGTTGATGTAGTAACTTACCCCAATGAGGCCCACATGACTTTTGGTGCTTCATCTCCTAGGATTAGGTTTTTGGATGTCTAGTGTTTTGGCATTCATGTTTATTGTAAAAATGCCTTCAGAGCCTCATTTTACTCATCTTCTTCCTAATGAGCGTAGTCGTCACATCTCTTATCAGAGATAAGCTACCACCATTCTAGCAAGCTTGTTTTCAGTCTGCATTTTACAGTTTTCATCATATTTCTTATTTAATAAAAAACAATTTTTACAGTATCTTTGTTATTATTCACTATGTTTCTGTGTTAATATTATAAATATGTGGTTTCATTCCATTCTGCTCATAAATCTGGATCAGATGAGCAAGAGATGGTCTATAGTTTCTCTCTCAACTACAGAAGTTGAATACATGGCAACCACTCATGCAAATAAGTAATTTGTATGGTTACAGAGATTATGTTTAGGTATTGGGTTTGTACATCAAGTTGTAAGGTATATTGTGACAATCAAAGTGCAATATTTCTGGAAAAGAACCCATCTTTTCATTCTAAGACAAAGCATATTGATGTCCAACATCACTTTGTCAGAGACATGGTTGAAGAAAAGAAGGTGTTGTTGGAGAAGATGAACACTTTGAAGAATGTTTCAAATTCATTGCAAATTTCTACGAGCACTGAGAAGTTTTCTTGGTTTAGAGAAACAATGGGCATTGTTGCCCTGGATTGTTGATCATGTAATCTTAGGGGGGTCCTGTATGCAAGGAAAAAAACAAGTGGGAGAATGTTGGGTATGTGTTATATTATTTGCATGATTATCCCATGTATTGTACATTGGAATGTGAACAATGGGGGGGCATAGCCCCCAATAAAAAAAATTGGGTTGTTTTTTGTTCATTTTGGGATGGTTTTTTGGCCAATGGTTTTTCAGCCCATTGTAATGTAATTTTGGTCAAGGAAACCAATCCAGGTCAACAGATTAGGGTTTTGGATGCCACAAAATCCTATATATTGTATTGTAATGGCACATTTAATACAATGAGAGTTATAGGTGTAGATCTAACATCTATTGGTTTTCCTAATTATGGGTTTCCAGGGAAAATTGTTTAGTACTATGTGTGAATGTTATTGTTTTCTTTTTATTTTATGAAGAATCTGTGTGTGCATTGCTATACTATAAAGTTTTAAAATGTACACAAGTAATAATTGTGGAAGGAGATGAGATGAAGACAACATGTGTGACAAGGTATGGCAATGTTGAATTTATTGTTATGTCTTTTGGGTTGTGTAACACCTTGGATACCATTTGTACATTGATGAATGATGTATTCATACCATTCTTGGACAAGTTTTTTGTTGTCTACTTAGATGAAAATGTGGTGTTAAGTGAGAACATGGAAGACCATAAGAGACATTTAGAAAAAATCTTTGAGGTGTTGAGCAAGAATGAGTCGTACTTGAAGAAGTTCAAGTGTGTATTTGGGCATATGTAAATTCCATTCTTGGTCCATTGGATTGGACAAGGATGCATCCACATGGATCCTACAAAAATGAGGGAGATTAATGATTGGAAGGAATTAAGAATAGTTCATGAGGTAAGAAGTTCCCTTGGTTTTACTAACTACTACCACAAAATTTGTTGAATATTACTCTAATATTTTAACACCACTCAATGATTTTTTGAAGAAGAATATAATGTGGAATTGGTTGGATAAGTGTCAAGCAACATTATGTGAACTAAATAAAAAAACTTGTGGCAACACTATGTTTAAGCTTCCAAACTTTGGGCAATCATTTGAAGTACAGAGAAACGCTTCAAAATTTTCCATGGAAGGCGTTTTGTCACGGGAGTGTTATCTAGTGGCCTATGAGAGTACAAATCTACAAGATTTTGAATGGAGGTACCCCATCCATGAGAAAGAGATGACCATAGTTGTACATTACCTACAAGCATTGGGGCACTACTTGTTAGGAAAATCATTCATTGTGAAGATGGATAATGTAGCAACAAGTTACTTTGCTAACCAACCAAAACTTTCACCTAAGAAGGCATGGTGGAAACACTTCTTGGCATAGATTAACATGACCATTGAGCACTGACAAGTTAGGTTGAACATAGCAATGAATTCCTTGAGAAGAAAGGCACATGTTTACAAGTTGGATTCACTTTGGACATGGAGAGGCTTGCATGACACCTTAGAGAAGGAAAAAGGAAAGGAACTCCCCTTATATAAAGACTCACATCCACATGTGCAAAGTCATGGAACAAGTTTGTTCATTCATACAAGGGTGGACAAGGAGCTTTGTGGTTTTGCTAAGCCTAGATTTGAGATAGTAGAGAAAATTGGATGTTGGTTGAGTTAATAATGGAAGAGTCGGGACTTGCAAGAGGTTGGCATGCAAATGCTTAAGGGGTTGGATTGGAAGGTCTTATAAGTTGTTTTTCCTTATATAATTGTAGTCTGTAAAAAATTTGTAGGCAGTTGGCCATGATCCCTTGTATCTTGTAAAATTCTTCATCTAAATAAAGTTAAGGCATCTTACTTGGGTGCCACCTATACATGTATTGTATTGTGGTCTCTTTACTTGGATGAATGTTACGATCTTTGCAATATATTGTGTTAGATAGTATAATTGAAATATTGACAAAGTGTAAAAGTATCGTTGAGATGTTTTAAGGCCATGGTTGCACATGTACCTATTGTTAAATGAACTTGGTTATGTTGAAATGGTTGCATACTTGACATATTGTAGATTAATTCAAAATTATGGGTAGACTTTAAGAGAAAAGGCATGATCTGTTTGTAGCAAGTGCAAGTTGGCCAACCCCTGTGGCTAAAGCAAGGTAGTGATGCAAAACCAAAAAATGACGAAAATAAAATTTTAAATAACACTCTTAGGTCTATGACATATACTCTTTTGACATTTATCACATTTTATATTCACATACTATATGTATATACAAAATAAAGTTAATGTTAATTATTATTTTTTATTATAACATGTTTTAGTTATTACTTTATTATTATATATTACAATTTGAATATATTTAATGAGTTTATTTTGATGCCATTATTTTAATTAATGGGAAAAATATTAGTGTCATTTTCTTCTATTCCAATTTCATTTATAGAATTTTAATATCAATGTTCTAACAATATTTGTATGAAATAAATTTATTATAAAGAATTTTTATATTGATGTACATAATATTT
>ML788247.1:557551-589354 GCA_009831015.1 Picea engelmannii
GGAGATATTGACAGGGTGCGTGTCGTTTGAACAGAGTTAATATCGCATTTATGAACAGAGTTGAACTGAGGTGACCTGTAACAACTTCTACACCTTCCAATCCACCAAAACTGATTCATACACTGAATTATCTTTAGTGGACATCAAATTCCGACGAAAGTAGAACACAGGCCTATGTCCATACTATCAGTTATCATAAACTTCCGGCGTAAGCAGTACGCAAGCTACCCATAAATTTCGATCACTGCATGACATTGAGAGTTCTTCAAGCATGGTCAGATTTAGTTTTATCTATAACTCAAATCCATTTAATTTGATTATATAAGGGGCTAAGGCTACCTAATTATATCATGTGCCGCACGTATCCGTCTCGGAAGTGCATCTTCACCGTCTAGCCAATTCAGAACCGTTCCAGCCATGAGGACTTTCAGAATGCAGACATTCATCAATCCAATTGATCCTATATTCTTTTTCACTGTGATTTTTGTTGTGACAGGCCTCATATGTTTTGATTCCCGCTGCAATGGATTGTTTGCAGATAATTATCCTTCGGCCGCGCGGTTCGATACCGAGACCTCAAGTCCTGGCTATCATGAACTGTGTGGGGAAGGATACAGATGTATTAATAGAAAGATTCTTCCAGAGTGTTCAGATCAGAATGACCTGCAGATGAATCTCAGCACGCAAGGACCGCTTCCGGACGAAGAATTCATCACTGTGACCATCAACGGACTCTCGAATCCCACCGATGATATCTGGGTTGCCCTAGTTTCGCCTTCAAGCCTCAAGTATGATGGATTCACAGTTCGTTTTCCCTCTCTCGTTAATTCATAATGTTTTCATTAGCCCTTTTAATGATTTCGGTTCTGATGCCAAGGTTACTGCCATGGCCAATTTTTCTGATGACAATTGTGCAATCATAATTATGTATATGGCCAATTTTTCTGATGAGAATTGCGCAATCATAATAATGTATAGGCTTGGATCAGAATGCAGGGTTTATATGAAAAAAATAGGGCGAATCAATAACTAACCATAATGTGTAACAGCATTTCGGATTGTCCACTGAACCTGTTGCTGTACTTGGAAACTGGAGATACGAAGGCGCATTCTCTTCTCTGCCATTACACTGTGAAGGTATCCCGAATCACTTTTCATTTCATAGATCCATTTGTAAAATTTCGTGAAGAAATCTAAGAGATGATTTTATATCTCAATAAATTAAGTAAAATAGTAATTTTTCTGAAAAAAGAAATTGAAAATTTTGCCTGAATACTTTCCCATATCTGTTCAATAAAAAATAATCTATTGTTATAGTATTTTCTGGGTAAAAACTGTGTCAATTATTTTCTAGTGGATACTTCATCCATAGTCAGGGATATTAAGGTTCAATGTCCTTGACATGGGTGGAGTGTCCACTTAGATTTAATAAATTTTGAAACAATCTTTATTCAGAAAGTAATCTAATATTATGACATGATTGACATGATTAATTGTAAAAACTTAAATACTCTAAATAGTTTAATATCAATAATAAATTAACTATAAAAATTTAAACTAAAAAAATCTGAACTAACAATGCATATAAAATTCATCTAAATTTATAATGTGATATATATATAAAACAGATGAGAGGTAAAGGATACATTCTACAAATACATGTAAATGTATATATTTAGTAGTCCTTCCAAATCAATGAATGAAATCTCATATTCTTAATATATTCTTAGTAGTCTTTCCAAATCAATGAATGAAATTTCAAGTTCATAATTTTCAAACCTTTCGACTTTCGCCAGTCTAATTTAAAGCTATGCTAGTAGATATTATATTGATATAAATTTCTATGAAAATAAACCATTTTAAATATACAAACGTTGGAAAATTTTAAATTAAAATGAGGCTAATACACTTATAAATTCATTTTAACTCGTATTATGAGGATAAAAGGATTTAGATATACAGTCAACGAAAAAAGTAAAATTCGTTCCTTTAAGCTTCAGTAAGTTCTGGACTAGAGTTTTCCTGGGTTTACGAAACGTCAGAAATTTTCCAAATTTGCCAAATCTGTAAATTTGAAATTTAATGTTTCCAAAAGATTGAGACTCAATGTCTAATGATTTATTACGTGATTCGAATGACTTGGTACAGTCTCAGTTCCTGAAAAGCGATCCTTCCTATAGGGCGTGCACCAAAAACAGAAGCAGCTGTAAATTACAGAGTGCCGAGAACGAATGTGAACCCGAGACTTGCAACGGTTCCATAACATTTCATGTCATCAACATACGCACAGATGTCGAGTTTGTATTGTTGTCTGGTGGTTATGATAACCCCTGCATCCTTCGGAGATCAGAGACACTCAAGTTTTCTAACCCAAACATGCCGCTCTATGCGCATCTGTCCAGCGTGGATTCTACTGGGTCATCCGTAAGTATAAGAATAGATTCTAGGATTAAGGGCATTTTGTATTTGTTATTGATCAATTGTGTAGGATTATAATTACTTTGCGACAAATTAGATGAAGGTAACATGGATCAGCGGGAGCAATACCATGCAATTTGTGCAATACGGTGCTGGAAAATCGGCCATGTCCACTGTGACGACGTTCACTCGAGCTGACATGTGCAGTATGTTCTACCAATCTTTGAATTTCTGGTTCTATTCTGTCAATTATGGATAGATTATAAAACAAGTGGGAAAATTCTATCATAAATTCAATTGCTTTGCTAGGTAATGGTCTGCTTCCAAGCCCAGCAATGGATTTTGGATGGCACGATCCGGGATATATTCATACAGCCCTAATGACGGGGCTGCTGCCTTCTCAAAAATATAGTTACAGATATGGAAGGTACAAGCACCCATAATACTTGCAAGCTAGTTTTAAGTATATGTCTAAAGATTTTCCATGATTCACTATTAGCTAAAGGTTATTAACTCGTGGCTAGAGTTGATATCTGTATGGTTTTTGCAGTGACCATGTGGGTTGGAGTTCTCTTGTGAGCTTCTCCACCCCTCCTGCATCAGGCGCCAGCGAGGTTCGATTTCTTGCATTCGGCGACATGGGGAAGGCTCCCCGCGATGCATCTGATGAGCATTACATTCAGGTATAACGTTAACGTTTTGACATAGTTAGGATAAACTAACACGGCTCCACATTAACCTCGGATTGATTTATCATGCATGAAGATTCAAAATCCAGAATTTATTAATCACTAGAAGATCAATCAAAACCCTAATTGATTTATTAAGAACGAAGACTCAAAATCCAGAATTTCTTAATAGCAAACAAAACTCTAGACGTAAACTTAATAAATTCAGAGTTAGATGAATCAGCTCTTTTCTTCTATGTGAAGAGTTAGATCTTGAGCTGTGTTTGGGGTAAAACCTGTTAGTTAAAAATACCATCTTAAAGTACTCGGTTTCTTGTTGACTCACCAGTGTTCTAGTAAAACCCGTTACTTCAAAAATTACAGCATTGAATATAATTTTATAAAATTGCAAGACCTGTTACTTCAAAAATTACAGCATTGGATATAATTTTATAAAATTGCAAGAGGAAAATATACAGAAATAAGATGAGAATAATTATTGGCAGCCAGGGTCCCTCGGAGTTATAGAGGCCATGACAGAAGAAGTGTCATCGGGTAAGTTGGATTCTGTGTTCCATATCGGAGATATTAGCTACGCCACAGGGTTTCTCGTTGAGTGGGATTTCTTCCTTCAAATGATCACCCCAGTGGCTTCCCGGCTATCCTACATGACTGCCATTGGTAACCACGAAAGGTAAATTATGACTTATTTGTACAATTCCAGTATTGTTCATTATATCTTCAACATTGATCTGTGTAGGGTTGCATAGTTTGTCATAATATTGTAGTTAGATTTTATGATGTAAACTGTGTGTGGAGTTTATGAAACTTTTGATATTTAGAGTGGACACTCCACTCATTATCKAGACTATTGAAGCATAGAGTAATGATGATGGGTGGAATGTCCACTTGAAACATCAGAAATTTCATAAAATTCTACACACAGTTCAATTTATATCCAGAAATGTAACTATAATCATATTTTCAAAAACTCATTATCAGAAACTCATAAAATTCTACACACAGTTTATATCCAGAAATGTAACTATCATCATATTTTCAAAAACTCATTATTAGAAACTATTGAAACAGAGAATATTAAYGATGGATAAAATGTCCACTGAAAAAAAAAACTTTTCATAAATTCCACACACAGTTTACATCTATAAGTCTAACTATCATCATATCTTCAAAAACTCACATGGTCAAAAACTCATATGTGAAATGACTGGAATATTGTAGAGATTATCCCAACAGTGGATCAAAGTGGATCAAAGTACGGCACTAGTAGAGATTCTGGTGGAGAATGCGGGGTTCCTTATGAGAAATATTTTCCGATGCCAACAACTGCAGAGGACAAGCCATGGTATTCAATCAATCAAGGACCAGTGCACTTCACTGTCATATCCACCGAGCATGATTGGACAGAAGATAGTGAGCAGGTACTGCAAATCTTTCATTTCAATTCAATATGAGAAGTTTCGAAATTTTATCTGAATATGAGAAGTTCGTTGCGCAGTATGAATGGATCAAACAGGACTTGGCTTCTGTGGACCGTAAACAAACCCCTTGGCTTATTTTTACAGGGTAAGACAAACTGCAGTATTTTATATATTTTCAACATTGTTGGAAAAGTCTTTGCATCTAAAAGTCAGGTATTCTTTAAAAAAAAACTAGATTTTAATCTTCATTTATCAAATTTAATGAGGAATTAAATGAGAAGCAAAACTTTTTGTTAATGTGTGAAAATATTTGCATCTGGAATTTGATTTTTATAAATTTTTGATAAATCTGCATCTGGAATTTACTTACTTAATAAATTGAATAACTCATTCTAACAATAATGAAATTTTACATTGAATTCCAACAGCCATCGGCCTATGTATTCTTCTGTAGAAGATGGTATTTTAGGAATCATCTTACCGAGCGTAGACGCTGACTTTGCTCCAGCCATTGAACCACTTCTCTTGAATTACCAGGTAAAATCAAAGATATTTCTTTAAACCGAATGACATACTTTGAAGAAAAACCTAAATGTGTGACTTTGAATTCTTGCAGGTCGACTTGGTGTTATGGGGCCATGTTCACAACTATGAGCGTACCTGCGCTTTGTTTCACAAAACCTGCAAATCGCTTCCTACAAAAAACGCGGATGGTGTAGATACTTACAACAGTGCAAATTACAGCGCACCAGTCCACGCAGTGATAGGGATGGCAGGATTTTCTCTTGATAAATTTGTAGACAAAGTGAGTAATTGAAATGAAACCCAACCATAGAAATGCAAATAACAATACTGATGTGATATCTGATTAATATAAATTAATGCAGCCTGATAGCTGGAGTTTGGTTCGTATGTCTGAGTATGGATATGCTAGGGTTCATGCAACGACCCAGCTACTATTGTTTGAGGTAAATCATGATATGTTCACCCCTCGGCCTTTGAATCCTTATTTTTAAGATTCACCACTTATTCTAAACCTCCTCCACTATTTGCAGTTCGTAAGTTCCAATACGCGGGAGGTGAAAGATAGCTTCCAGATGACCAGATAACCATCCGTGGAGAGAATTCGTTGAATTGTGCTCTTGGGAGGTTGTTAAAGAGTAACTTCACCTAATCTCAATTGTAGATAATCATCCAGGGAGAGAATTCGTTGAATTGTGCTTTGGGATCTTCGGAGTTTGTTAATGAGTTCGCCTGATCTCAATTCAGGGCCAAAGAATTCTCTTAATTCAATTATGGTAGGGGAGCTTGTTATTAACTCTAAAGCATTTTTTTTTTAATTTTAATATCATATATTAAGGTTGTTGTTATTGACTATCCCAGCCACTTAAACCCGTGGCTGATGAACGCCCAAAGGCGATGCCAAAACGTCTTTCGCCATTGTGTGGCCAAAACGCTGTCTATGTGTAGTTTGTCATACTCTACCTATAAGTCAGGTTAATAAATAATTTGTGTTTGTTTTAATGGTTAAAGGATGCATAATGACATGTGGAAGGGTATAATATTAAATTTTGATTAACATTTCTAATAATATTGTATCAATAAATACAGTAACATTAAATATTTTTAATTAAAAGATTAATTAAAATTTAAGAGGAATTAAAAATAATTATAAAATATTTAATTAATATTATAGTATATTAATTTATTGTCTACTATCACTTAATTTTAATTGTAAAATGGTTAAATAATTATATATAATTTTTCTTTAAATAAAATTTAAATTAATCATAAATATCTAAAATATAATTAATTTATATATTTATTAGAAGATTGCTTTGAAAAGGTAGATTATGTCTGATCCTATTCTCATTGGTATAGTCATCAATCTTCTTCTTTATGTTGATAATATTGTTCTTATGGCAAGGAGTCTCCATGATCTTGAAAACCAACTAAGAATCCTTAAAGATTTTTGCTCTAATATGGGTATGATTGTTAATACTGATAAGACTAAGGTCATGATTATTAACTCCAATAAGATCACTTATGATACCTTCCTATATGACAACAACACTTGGAGGAAGTGACTTCATACAAATATCTTGGAATTGATATTCACCACAAACTCAACTAGAATTATAGCATTGAGAAAAGGATTATTGGGGGATGGAAAGCTTATTATGGGCTTGAAAACAATTGTAAATACCTTTGGAGTTGGAAAAAGAAGAAACTCCTCTTTGAGACTCTTGTTACACATCTGAGAAAAGGATTATTGGGGGATGGAAAGCTTATTATGGACTTGAAAACAATTGTAAATCAACCTATATTTGGAGTTGGGAAAAGAAGAAACTCCTCTTTGAGACTCTTGTTACAGATGTTATTCTTTATGGATGTGAAGTCTGGGGTTGTAGTATCTCTCGTGAATCTGGGAGAAAGATAGAGTAAATACAAAAGAATTTTATAACCTATAATCTCAAAATTAAAGGAAATATGCCCTATCCCATCCTCCTCTTAGAAACAAGTCTCTCTGCCATTGAGAGCACGACTATGACTACTAGATACATAATGTATAAGAACAAGTTAAACAACATGGAAAACAAGAGGCTTCCTAAAATTGTTTCAAAATCAAGTAGTAACCACCATGGACTCAAGTGAGGATGGCATAAAGATGCTCACTCTTGGCTAAACTATTGGGGAATCATGGAAAACATCAATTTAAAGAATAAATATACTATAAAATATCATCAAATCAAAATTTAAGGAGAAAATGTGGTGTGATAAAGACTTAGAGGAAAAAATAAAATTAAGGTATTATAAGGATGTAACCAACCGTAATCAAGAAGATCAAAATTATCTATGTGTTTTCACAAGTGTAAAGAAAAAAATAAGCATTTCTAAGATAAGAACAAATTCTCACGAGCTCCATAGTGAAATTGGAGGTTGGTCAATTCCTAAAACGCCCTGGGATGAAAGAGTGTGTCACCTTTGTGACACTAAGAAGGTTGAAGATGAAAATCACTTTCTCTTAGATTGGAAAACCTATAGCCACATTCGATCTCATTTTCAAAATATTTGTCACACTACCAACCTTCCTAACCTCTTAACTCAACAAACCTATGGTAATCTTAGAAAGCTTCCAATAAACCAATTAAATCTTAATAAACATTAATCATCACCGTCATCATAATATTAGTATCAATATTATGTATTATAAATTTTCAAAACAATATTAAAAAGTTAAAAATAAAATTTCACATAACAATTTGCTTATAATTTACACGTACTCAACCTAATCTCAATCACTCAACTTAATCCACTAACATATTCAAATATATTCCACCCTTCAAGCTAAATAAATATTATTATTATTTATATTGAGCTTTTAGTTAAAAGTTTAAATTGATTTGATTCTTTATGAAATGTTCTAAATAGTTAAATTTTGAATTGGAAGCTTATTATTTATTAAAAAAAATATGAATAATCTTGTTATATATATTTTTAATATTTATATATTATTATTATTTTTTAATTTAAATGAAATTTTAATATGTTTTTGATTTGTAAATATTATTACAAGTGAATGAATTAAGTTTATAATAATTTTTTATTTTCTTTAAATTTTAAGTTAAAATGCAAGTTTTTCCATAAATTTTAAAAGTTTATTTCATCAAATTGATACAACCACTTATTTTATTAAATTCATTTAAATCTTACCTTGTATTTTATTTTATTTTTAAGGGAGGGTCTTATTTTTTCAGATGTGCAGGTCTTCACTTATGTTATTAGAAGGACAACCTTGACCTAGAGAAAGAAGATTGTTCATATGCTCATGTCTGAGTTTGACTTTATTCGCTCCCCTACAAATATTAGGAGGAAGAAATATTCGATGGATTTATAAACACCCTGGGAACCTTTGTCAAAACCTTAGAAGCCACAAGACAAGGGCGCTACACTGCTTATGCTAGAATCTGCATTTTCATGAATGTTTCTATCCCTATTCTAGACTTAATTCTCCTTTATTTCCAAGATGTTGAATGGATTCAAAATTTAGAATATGAATTCATTCATTTCCCTTGGTGTCGTTGTCACGAGCATGGACACCTATATAGAGACTACCCCCTTCTTAATCCACCCAAAACGACCAAAGACCCCAACATCGATGATGAAGGCTTCACCAAAATCCCAACCTGTTGAAGACACAACAAAAATAAATTACCCCAGAACCCTACTGACCAAAATAAAATTCTCACTTACAAGTACATTTTCGACCCTATCATATCTTTACCTACAGACACTAACAATTTGATCGCAGAGTCCTCTGGCCCTAGCCTTCCCAAAACCCATAAACTTGAGAATTATCCACCCTCTAACGAGCCAAAAAAACCCAAAACTACTCAAGATTATCCATAAATGCCTCCTTTAGAAGACGCCCCACTATGTTTCCCCCCTGAGGAGAGTTATGACCCAGATGCAGAAGAATTGCAACTAGACAAGAATAAACCTACAAGGCATTATGGATGCAGTCCATAAGCAAGACATGAAATCTATCGAGATAATCAGCAAAAGGATCAATGATAATGTAAGAAAACACTTCTTCCTGTTGCTTCAGCTGAACATCAGAAGATCTCTACATACCCTCCTTCTAAGAATAGTTGCCACCTTCAACTGTGTGCAAATCTGAACAGGGTTGCAAACTAACTTCATTGTTGACTATGAATTGTTTGTTGTTATCTGCAGATCCATGTTCAAGTACGATGCATGCAAACTTGTTGATTTCTGTAGATGAGTTTTCAATGTCAGCTGCAAGAGTTTCAATATCTATTGCGGGAGTTTCTGGATGACTGATTTTTTCACAGTATTGTTCTTCATCAAGGATAGGTGAGTCTAGAACTCCCTTGTTTTGCATAGGAAAATGAACAATCTCCTGATCCTCCTCTTTTTTTTTCAGGTGCAAATACGCCATGAGAAACCTCTTTAAAAATTTGAGAACAATTCTCTTCTATAACTGATCCTTCATGCAAATCAAAGGTAGCAGGTGTGACATAGACAACTATGAAATTCTCATAATAATCATTTGTATATTGAAGATTTTCCTTAACAACATAATTTTCATTTTGACAAACGGAAGAAAGGACTACTTCCTATTGAACTTGCTTCTCGAATTCATCACAACAATATTCAAAGAGACTTTCAGCTGGAAATTCATCTTTACAAAACAAATGGAAAGCATAATGAAAACTTTCCAATGAGTGAATGCTTGAAGATGGAAGAGACCTGCACCAATCAAGGGCTATCCCCTCTAATGAATACTTGAAAAATTTAATCTTAACATCTTCATGTATGATTTGGAGCCAATAAATAAACTCATGAAAATCCAACAAATGGTCAGCTGGTACTTCCCATTTTTCTCCTCGAAATTTGGGAAGGTTGTGTTCCTATTCATCTCTACTAGGTACTAGATGAGGGTAACCAGAAATACTTGAGAAATTGCAGAACACATAACTCTTTGCTAAGATCTGGTTCATTTATATACCAGTGGAGTCGCCAACAGATCCATCCTTCATGGAGTCGCCACTGAATTCGTCCTTCATGGAGTCGCCAGATAGATGATTACAACCAATGTAATGTCTAATCCGTGTCTATCATCAAGGAGTAGATCTAATGTCATCTCCCAGGGAAGTTGATCTTCAATCTCCTCTCCCCGACAATGGCGCCAATTTTTTATCACTCCAAGAAACTCTTTGGGGTTGTAGGCCAAAGATTCTTGGTAACTCAAGAATATGGTAAATTTGGTATGTTGGATCAATGGGATAACTCAAGGGATAATGAGAAGAACAACTTATCATGCATTAGAATGAACCAGTGCTTTTAGAAATCAATAATCAGATAAATTAATTGGAATAGGGTATGAAGAACACTAATCTAGATAACCAAGTACATTAACATGCAGGGTCATACAAGATAGTAAGAGATCCTTTAATTCAAATTCATGAGCTAAATAAGAAGATAACAATTCTTAAAAGCTTAGCTAAACTTAATCAAAGTACAGAGTAATGCAACACATGAACAAATCTGACATTGGTAGCAAAAGAAGACTACGATTCATATCAAGATAAGAGTCTAAGTACATGAGCCAAAATGTATCCAGGATTGAACCCCTTGTGCTCCAAATGTCTTTGTATTTATAGCCTTACAAGATGAAATCTAGATCCTTGAAAGATGGATCAGATTTTCTAAAAAAGTCAAATCAAAATAGATACAACAAGTGTAGGATGAGATCCTATAAAAATGGATCTAAAATACTAAAAATTGAAAGTCAAAACAAAATAGGAAAATATTCCTATTTAAGGGGTCAAACTCAATCTTGAAAATCTTCATGTCCTCCAAACTCTTTCACGTATGTAGAAAACCTTCCAAGGCTGATGCATCTTCATAGGAAATTCGAATTTGCCACCTTTGGCAAAAAAGACAGTTTTTTGCTCATAAAATAGGTCACCAATTTTACCTTTCCACCTTCTTAAACAAATAATACATCAAGATAAAACCTTAAATCTGATGTATTTAATCATTATTCATCTTTAGAAACCAACCTTGAAAGATTTGGTTGAGAAAAAGTCAGATCTGGGCAAAAATACGACCTTACTGCCATGTAACAGGTTTCACGAGCTAATTTTCCCTGAATCCATCCCTTTAGATGGTGAAAAGGAAAGCTTTCAACAACTAACTAGTGGATTTCAAAACCAATAAGCAGGTGAAAACCCATATTTTTTTTTAATGAAAACTGTCTTGGGAAAAATCAAATTTCTCAGCCGTGGAGAGTCCGTTTAACACGTTTGAATAGTCGATTGACAACTAGACATCCTAAGATTTCCAATGGTTCTTTCGAATCTTCATTTAGAGCTTGGAAAGGAAGTCAAAATTACCCTGCAATATTAGGCATCATTTTTAAAACAAATTTCAGAATGAATTATTTGATCGCTAACATAATGCATAGAAACTTCCCTTGAAAAAGTACACACGACAAATGGCTTGACTCAACAACATTAATTCAGATGAATACCAAAATAAATGGTCATGGACCGATGAGTGGAATGTGACACGATGATGGGAATGGTGGTCAATGAGAGAGAATGGATGACCCGAATATTGTATGTTATGATAGAATATGTGCCTTGTTTAAGGGCGAGTCAAAGTAGTAAAATTTTCCAAATAATGAAGATAATGAGACGAAAAAACCATCTAAAAACTCCCCACGATGACGGAAATTTTTGATGTAAAGTTTAACGAGTCCAAGGAAGGTAAAATCGATGGCCTTTTCATGTTTAGAAATTCTAAAAAGGTCGTAAATAAAACTTTGTAAGGAACTTTTTCGTAAAATTAGTCTCCAGGGTCCGAAAAAAGTATAAAATAATACCTAGGAGAACTCTCTTAACCACAAGGGATAGGGTGTTCCTTTTTCATAAATAGTCTGATGAGACCGAAAAATAGATAAAATATCACTCAACAGAAGTGATTTCTAATTCACTTTAATGAACGTGAAAGACAACAAGATATATCAACAATCTTTTCATTTTTTAAAGAGTTCAAAAATAACTTAAAGATTCCTCCATGATGAGGTCCTTTTTCGTAAATAGTCCATATGTTCTAAAAAGGGGTAAATGTATACCAGGTGGACGTCTTTTAAAATCCATGAAACGAGTGTGAAAAGACAAGCATACTCGACGATCTTTTTCTTTTTTAAGGAGTCTAAAAAGATCTTAAAGAAGACTCTGTAGAATGGTTCCATAGTTTATATTGATAGTGTTCCTAACAAAAATGGATTAGTATGTGGTTCCAAGAGAATAAAAAAGATAAATGTACAAAAAATGAAGAAAATGAGCTAGTTCTAGTGTGAAAAGGGTTAAAATGAAGCCACATATGGAGTAAAAAAGAGAGTTTTTACCTCATTTGGACTATTTACCTTTGTGAAAACTTGGAGAGCCCTTTTCTTTCTATTGCAGAGCTTGGAGCCACAGATCATGCAGCATTCAGTTACTAGGTAAGAGGTGGGATCCCAACTTAGAAAACCCATGTTTTATTTTTTCATTTCATTTATTTTTTGGTTGTGGAAAGCCACAAAGTTTTTGAGAGTGCATAGTCGTGACTGGGCTTGTTATGGGGGGGAAAAGAACATTTCGTTCACTCTGTGTTGTGTAGGAATGCATGACCGGTCGCTGTCATGATTAATTTGAGAAGTGACTGACCAAAATGGTCACAACCAGTCGCTCTGTCGACCAAATAGGGTTGCGACCGAGAAATATGGTCATGAATGGTCGCTCTGTCCACCAAAGAGGGGTGTGACCGAGTGGACTTTTTCCATTTTTGTAAATTTTTTCATGAATTTTTTGTGAGGATTGGGTTCTAACAGGATTTTTTTATGTTTGTGGCAGGTGTGGGCACAATTTTGGAGTGGAGGGAACATGAACATGAATTGAATGACAATATCACTATGGATGATCCTCCCACTCTTGATGCTTTACAGAACTATGGGTTGTTGAAAATTTTCCTATGTCAAAACATGTGAGCCCAACCTACTATGCTACAAACTTTGGTTAATATGTGGGATACGGACAGGAAACACTTCATTGTACGAGATCAGATATTGACATTAGATATGGAAGATATGTACTTCCTGACGAGATTGTCTTGTCGTGGTGCTACAATGGTTTGGGTTGGTGGAAAAAGAGGAGGCGTGGAGAAAGTAGATGATTATGTGGTGCGTTATTGTCACCCAGGGATGTAGAAGAGTAGAAATAAGCTTCCAATTGGTCAGGTGATGGACCTTACCTTACGCACTAACTTTTTCACCACTACACGGGCGAAAGGTAGTATGGGGCCTCACTTGGCTTCGAGGAGCCAGGTGGATTATGTAGTAATGAGTTTATGTCCCACGTTGTACAATTGGTGTGCAACCATTCTGGAAAATATGTAGGAGCAATTGACCAAATGTAGTTTGGGATGACAGAAACAATTTTGTTATGGATCCATATTGTTATATTTCTTAGTTGAGCGGGTGTCGAAATCATTTCCATGGGATGTAGTTCCAGACATTGGGTTTAGGGATATGACGTTGAAAAAATGGACAGACATGTTGTCCTGACTCGGGGGGGACTACAGTTTTAGTTTGATGCGAAATTTTTCTAATAGTGGGATCGACAGATAGTGGCGGTACATGATTACATGTATCATGGAATTGACTATTGTGATGATACAGATATGGTTCTCCCCGAGGGGGAAAGGTTCAACAATGAGTTTGGTAAGAAAGATAAATTTATAGTGTTTTTGTGATTTTGTTATATATAAAAAAAATTGTATGTAACATAACAAATGATTTTTTGATGTGTATATTGTGCACCTGTACATATAGTGGGTATGTATTCGTTGAATAGGCGAGGCAAGAAGTTGGGTGTTGGCAGAGAACAACACAGTAGAGGAGTTGATGCAGAGCTATTAGAAGATCTCGAGGAAAATCTCAAGTGCTTGACTGTTGGCATTTCAATGTCACACATGGATGATATACCTCTACATATGCAAAGGAATGTAGTGGGTGTGGGGAACTGGTTCAGGCACCTTCTGTGGAAGGTTTCCAGAGTAGTGATTTTCTATAATGACCATAGGGCTCCTCATGATGACTAGTGCTCTTTGTTTTTATGTACTTTGATGCATATTTGTTTTGCGGATGTATGGGTGGATAGCCCAATTTTGTTATATTATACTGGTTTTGGATGTTTTTGGACACACTTTTATATATATATATATATGGACACATGGATTTGTTATTTCTTATTATGTATATTTGATGAATGATGTGTATAATGGTTTATACAATGAATGTTGAATGTTATTCTTTTTAATGAAGTAGATGCCAATTTCCTAATGAGTCAGTTAAAGAATTGAATTGTCTTGGTATATGTTCATAAGAGATAAAATGAAATAATTGTTCCAAGATTCGTACCCTTAAATACTTCTGAAAAAGGATAGGATGTCGAATATAATAAGTCGAGTTGAGGTGTAAAACGAAGAGCTCAGAAATTAGGCATACTATCAAGTGGCGTATGCCCAAAGAAGATGCTTTGTTCATAAGTTCAATAATGACACTATATTCTGCAACATTGTTTGTTGCAGGGTCAAGGTAGATGCCCCTAGAGATGACTATATTGTTGGTGGGTGAGATGATTACCCAAGCAGCAGAAGCGATATTCTGGTAGGTGTGACTAGTTCCATCTACATATCCAAAATAGGATGATGGAAATGACAACATCTACAACTCAAGCATTAAGCAGGATAAGAAGTTTGACAAAGACTGTCACACAAAGGGAAAACAAAATAAACCATAGAACACTATAATACATATGGTACAAAAGGACTAGATAGTGCAAGGCTTATGCATAGTACTTTTTCAAGTAGAGCCCATTGTGGGGCTCCGATAATGGGTTGCCTTGATAGTATGCTAGTTCATAGGATCCTTTTTAAGAACTGGTGTAATGATGTAGGGGCCATCCCATAAGGGTTTGAACTTTCCTATGCCTAAATTTTCATGGTCTTGGTCATAGACCAAAACTAAATAACCTTCCGAGAAGGTTCGAGGGCGTAATTTTTTATCGTATTGGTGTTTGACGTGCTTTTGATGAGACTCGTTTTCCATGATGGCTTTGTGATGTCGCTCATCAAGGCGGGATAAATATAGTAGTCGTTCCTCTTCAGCAGAATTGTCAAGTAGGAGTTTGAAAACTAGCTTGAGGGACGAAATTTCTCATTCAATGGGTAAAACGACCTCCAAACCGTGGACGAGTTTAAAAAGGGTAAAGTCGGTGGCATTTTTTGGTAGAGTTATGATATGCCAATAAGGCCGAGAATAACATTAAATTCCAATTGGTTTTATGTTTTCCAATCATTCTATGGAGCATTGTTTTGAGTACCTTATTAATGGACTCGAATTGACCATTTGCTTGAGGGCAATAGGGAGATGAGTGTTCCTGGTCAAAGTGCAATAGAGTGGATAATTTTTTCATCATGTTATTGAAAAAATGTGATCCATGGTCGGTCACGATGGATTTAGGCACATTGAAACGTGTGATGATATGATTTAATACGAACAAGGAGGAATTATTTGCACCATTAGAATAGGTAGGCATGGCTTCTGCCCACTTTGTGAAATAATCAATGGCCACAATAATGTAATTATGACTGGTGTCAGAAAGAGGTTTACAAGTGGTGAAATCAATTCCCCATTTAGCGAATGGGCCAACTGCAACAAATGTATGTAAAGGAATGGGGTGAGCACACATTTTCTTAGAAAATATTTGACAGGGATGGAATTTTTGTACCGTATTAATGCAATCTTTAAAAATTGTGGGCCAAAAATAACACGCGCATAAAATTTTATGGGTAGTGGCTAACCTAGACAAATGGCCACCACATGCTCTAGAGTGGCAATCATTTAGGATTCATTAAGATTCATGATGGATGACACACCGATGTAATACCATATCTACTCCATGACGGTAAAGAGTATCACCGACAATGAGGTAGTTTTGAGATTGGTGGCATATATGATGACTGTCATCTTTAGATAGATTGGGCCGAAAGCGTTGGGTTTGGAGATAAATCAATATGTCTCCATACCAAGGATTGTATGAGTCGATAAGAAACAAGGATTCGTTAGGAAACAAATATTGTACCACAGATTCATCAAAGGCTCTGAGAAGATCGGTCATTAATTCTTCAAAAATCAAGGAGTTTTTGGATTTAGGGGTGGAGAATTCAAGATCAAATTCTTGTAATAGGAAAATCCATTTAGAGTATCTTCCCCCCAATATCTAGAATGATAAAATATATTGCATTTGGTTTGCATCATGGACAATAGTGGTGGTTTGGGAAATAATATAATGTTGAAATCGTTAGATAGTGTATACAGTTGTCAGAGCAAACTTATCAACGTAGGGATATCAAATCTTGAAACCAATTGAGCCCTTACTATAACATGTTCATTGTGTTGATCGTTAGTCTAGACTAATACCATTCCAAGGGTGGTACTAGAAGTTTCCAGGTATAGGATGAAATCTTTATTGTAATTTGGGGGTTTAAGTAACGATGTAGATGTAATAACCTACTTCAAACGATCAAAAGATCATTGGGCTTGTTTGTCCCAAATAAAATGTACACCCTTTTTTCAATAATCTCATGAAACCTTTGGTGATTTTTGCATAATTGGAAACAAAACGTATAAGGAATTTTTCTTTCCCTTGCAAACCTTGAAGTTGGATTATGGATTTGGGAGGGGGAAAGTCAATGATTTCCTCGACTTTAAGGGGATCAACTTTGATCCCATACATGGATACAATTAAGTCAAGTAAATGGCCGGACTCCACAAAAAAATGCATTTGTGTGGATTTAAGCGAATGCTGTAATATCGACAATGTACAAATATTTGGTGTAGGTGATCTACGTGATTGGACCTCTTAGGGGACCGCGAAGAAATATCATTGAGGTAAGGTTGTATGATATGTTTAATGTCATGGAAGGCATAAGACATGGCCCATTGGAATGTTGCACCATCGTTTTTAAGACCAAATGGTAATTTTCTATATGCAAAATTTCCCCATGGGAAGATAAATGTGGTTTTGTGTTGGTCCTCCAGAGTAATTTTGATTTGATTATAGCCAGAGAAGCCATCCATAAACAATAAGACTTCACATTCAACACAATCATTGATGATTTGATCGACGAAAGGAGTAGGGAAATTTTCTTTAGGATAGGCCTTGTTGAGGTCCCTATAATCAACGCATACTCGGATGGTGCCCTACTTTTTGTTAGTTGGTACAATGTTGAACACCCATTCAGTTAGGGGCATGGGGTAAATAAAACTAGCATTCAATAATTTTTGGACTTCTACGTTAATTGTTGTATCTTTCCTTGGATGAACTGGGTGGAGACATTGTCAAACTGGATGGGCTCCAGGGTAAGTCTTAATTTCATGGACAACAATTTGTGGTCGATTCCTGGCATCTCTTCATAGGACCAAGAAAATATGTCACAAAATTCTTTGAATAGGGTAGTATAAGTTTCGATTTATTCAGGGGAACAATATGCACCTATATGGATGTTTTCCATGACCCCAGGTTTAACTGAAATATCAATGGAAATAGTTTTGGAAATGTTTCCCAAATTTCCTTCAGACAAAATAGGATATGATGTGGAAGGTAAAAGGCATGGATATTGAATATCAGTTGAAGCGAGGGTTTGCATTTGGGTTTCTTTGTTCTCTCCAAAGGGTAGTAAGGACGATCGATGATGAGAATCCTCCCAAGGTTTATCTTGCAAATTCATGACTTCCATAATGGAATCTTCTGAAGGAAGGATGATGTTGAGAAATTCTTGGGACATTGAAGTATGGGTATCCCAATAGGGAGAGGAAAATTGATCTATTTCCTCATCCAGTAGGAGACTAGAATGAGAATCATAAGATTCTCCTATTGATTGTATCACAAAATATGCCAACTCGATTGGAGAGAGTGGCATGGTGTCTCCATAAGGTTCTATATTGGATGGGTGAGGGATTACCCAGGGGTCATTCTAATCGAGGGGTGTATCAGTAACCGCGGATATCATATTAATGGAGATTGTTCGAGTGATTTTTGGTGGGGGAAGGGGAAAATTCCCCATTAAGGAGGGGTAAATGCCTACCCTGATGCTTCGCATCCCAAAGAAGATTCTCCTATAAAAGGGAAATCTTTGTTAGGATTGATTCACACATCTGGTGTAAAAAATTCTAGTTGGCCTACCGTGACAATTTTCCCTTGATGGGGAAATTTAACAAGTCAAAATACACTAGACGCAATAGCCTTCATGTTGTAAATCTAAATGTTACAACAATTTTTTCCTCACTCCATGCAACTTTCTTGGATGGTCTTCCATTTCCCTATGAAGTTCCTTTTTTTGTGCCTACCGAAGCCAAAAAAGCATATATTTCCACATATAGGTGCCCTATCAGTTATACAAGATGGTTATAGACAAGTTTCTCCACTACAACCCATGTACATCGGGTTTAGTGCTGAAAATTAAAAATTATGTCGGGTTTCCATGCCATGTCACGAGATCCATGATCCTTGACCTTCCATATACTGGAAACGCTCTGACTTGGCCCTTCAATTCCATTTTAAGGCTATAAATTGAGCCATATCCAAGCCTTGAAGGATTCAACAATTCAACTTTGAGAGAAAACACACTCTGGAGAAATTTCACTTCATATTGAGTCTGCATCCCTTTGTCCTTGAAAATTTGAACTTCTTATTCAGCCCCCAAGCTCTTCCTTCGTTGTGACAGAGAACCTCATTGACTCCTTTATATGATCTTGCCTTTGGTGGAGGATTGAAGTGGTAGAGGCCCGTCTAGAGGGACTTAATTTCTCAGTTCCAATATGTTTCATTACAGAAGTTTGTCACCTATGTACTTTTGTTGATTATTTTAATAGAAATACTCTTTTCTCGTCCAATTGATATCTTGTAAATATTTGAATTATTATTCCATGAGCGTATTGGTCATGTATGTTGATGGATTATGATAATATATATGATAACATTATATATTATCACCATATGCTTTTGTATCTTGGTGTTGGCCCTCGACCAAGTTTTGAGGAATACTTGGTCATAGTTGAYCGTTTGGTACTTCGACTGCMTGTCGAAGACAGAGCGCATGGAGAAGTGGAGATCACGGGATCTCGCCACCTTTTKTGGAACCTTTTTGGGTTTTTTGGGGATATTGTAATGGGAAAGGGATGTCGKCCCTTGTTGAGTCCTTTTTCTATGTATAAATAGAGGTCTAGGCCATGTAAGAAAGGAGGTCCTGTCTAGTCGATGGCTTAGTGCATAAGTTGGATCTATGTGATCAAAAGTCTGTGTGACTATAAGAGTTKTGTGCGTGCTATAATAAGTGTTGAGCGCACAGAGTGTGAGAAGGCTTAGTGCTTGGATCTACCTGGGGAAAGAGGATCTAGCGAGCTGCGCAGATCTCTTGCCTTATGAGGGGTAGGATCTTGAAGGCTTAGTCTTGTAACTACTTTACCAAAGATAATAAAGAAGAAGAAGACTTTGTGGACGTAGCCCCAGGGTGGGGGTGAACCACGGTAACTCTATGTATTGTGTTGATGTGTTCGTCTCTCTCTTGCTAAGTGCTCTGATATGTTTAGATAGATCTATTGATGATTTGTGCCTATGAGATATGAATACATGCTAGATATGATACATAAGATGTTAAGTGCTTAATCTATTGAGTATAACATGTTTATCATTGCTACATGATAGATCTGAGTAATTACTGCGATGCTCTGTTCTTTCTGCGAAGTGTATTAATGAATGTATGTTAGGAAATAACTGATGCTAAGTGCACTGTAAGTAAGATAATCATAGATATGTGTCCTAGCTAAGGTTGCAAATAGCTGAGTCCTATAACCACCCCTACCTCTACCTCAGGTGAGACTTCATCTGCTTCGCAGGTGTTGCCGAAAGGGTCGGTAGTTGGGGATTTTTTGGTGTGCTCTTGAGCGTTGAACCTTGGGTCTGCCCCTGTGCCAACAAATGGTTCTGTTGTCAGGACTGGAACTGTGATTGCCAGGACCTAGAACTGTGATTTTTTGGAACTGAAGAAGAAGAATATTTCTGAGAAATAATCTCTGTGCGTAGATCTGTTTCCCTAGTTCCCAGTGTTCTATTTGACCTATGAAGCTTTGTGCCAAGAAAGAAAGGTCAAATATGAAGAAGAGAGGTCAGATCTGAAGAAAAAGAAGTCATATCTGCGAAGAAAGAGGTTAGATCTACAAGAAAAAGGTAAGATCTGTAAGCTCTGTTCTTTGATAAAGGTAAGAATAGTTAAAAGTATTAGATCTGGAAGCTTTGTGCTCTGTAGAAGTAAGATAAGTGAATTTTTTTGTTTCTAAAGCATGGATTTAGATATGCTTGATAGATTTTTTCCTAGATGGAAAACTAGAGCATTAATAGATGAAATAAAGTTTGATATGAATAGATCTGATAAGTATAGTGATAGATATGTTATACCTATGCATAGAAAGAATTTTGGGACAAACCAATGGATGTAGGATCCTAGAAAGAAATATTTGCAGGCTAACCATTATGATCCTAGAACACAGTACATGAAAAGTTGGGGATCATTGAAGAGAAAGAGATGATTAACTCTTTGTTACAATTGCAGAAGGCCCGAACATCTTACTAAGGAATTCCCTGGGCGAAGACCCAATTGTATTTGTTGTAAGGCTATGGACCATGAAGTATTGGATTGCCCTAGAATGATTTCTAGACTTGAAAAGCTGAATATGGAGCAAGCAGGAGATCAAGAGACTCAGATTATAGAGGAACCCCAGAAAGTATTGATGAAAATGAAAGAAACCCTTAATGATCACAGAGACCTCGGCTTATTAGAAATCTTCAAGAAGAAAGAACAGATCGAAGTGAGAATAGGAGACTTTGACATTGACTATGGTTTGGATGAAGAAACACAGGTGAACATTATGACAGCAGGAACATAGAAAGCTATAGGAAGACCTGACATGACCCCTTCATTAGGAGGAATAGGGTTATTCAGAGGAAAGCTAGTAAACCTATGTGGAAATCTCACTCAGATATCTATGAATGCTCATGGATCTTTGATAGAAGAATTTTTGAGATTGTTAAGTTCGTGGAAGACAGCGCCTCATTTACTATGTTACTTGGTAAACCCTGGATTGGGAAAGATCAAGCCAGAAAACAGGAAGCAAAAAAGGACCTAGAACAACAAAGACAAGAGTTAAGAGACTTCATTACTAGAAGGATCATGCAGTTCATTGAAGAATGGGAGAATAGATCAAGGGTTCTTGACCCTAGGAACTTGGATGACGAAGTTGAAAGAATGCTAGAAGAACCACAGAGGACCGAAAAATATGTTGGACAAGTAATATCTGTGGATCTAAAGAAAGAATCTCAGCACTACGAAGTTACCATGCCAAGAGAAGAAAAGAATCAGAATGAAAAAAGGATGACAGAGATGAAGCTCACTGGGAAGAAGACTAGAAAACTCATGAAGAAGAAAGTGAAGTTGGAGAAATTATAGAATGTTCCAGAAGAAACCTCGCAGAAGGAAAACATGTTGAATTTGAGCTTCGTCGGGATAGAAAAACAACAACATATGGAACTTCACCATGTTGAAGTAATATAGTCGTTAGAAGACAATATACTCATTTCGTTGATGGCCTAAACGAATTGAAAGAAATTTAAGACCTGTTACTTGACCGTTAGACTACGCCATAACGAACAGATCAAGAGTTAATGGACCCTCCTATTCATTGCAAGCAGTCTATTACAAATTTATTTACTTATTATGTCGTGCCATGCCTGGAACACACTTTTTCCAATCGAGAACTTGAGCTCACAAAATACCTACATTATGGAATAGTGACTACCCCACCTTGCTCTCTACTTGATTACAGTACCTTCATCCCATTGACAACCTGAGAAAGTGATCCTGAGCTTACATGTCCGACGAGATTAGCGCAACAAAAGAATTGGTGAGAGAAGTACTTGCTAGCTTAAGAACCAAAAGAGTTATGTTGGAAAGAGGAATGTCCATCAGAGTCCAAGCTTCGTCTTCAAGAGGAGTAGAAAATTCTCCATCCACTTCTCGAGCTGGACCATCCTGACAGACCGCTGAGAAATGTACTAAACATAGATATGACATCATGAACGCCAAACTGATCCTGAGCATCTTGCCCTCTTACATACCTCCTCTGAAAGGTGAAATCAATTGTGACAGTGTGCCCCAGGATTATGACTATCCTATGATCATTGTGTACCTACCGAAGGGAGTGCAGGTAGTTCGCACTGAGCAGACCAAGATCGCAGCATTGAAGTTTTGTGACTTTAACCGTGGTGACCGGAAAGCCTACAGTATCCTTTCCCCACACAAGTATTTGACGATGACAAAGGGGAAGAATTCCAATATCGTCCCTCAGCAATGGACGATGAACCTCGCACAGTCCACCTTACTTAATGTAATGAATATTCCACACTTTGGCAGGAACCAGGAGGTGAACGCTTGCGTAAAATTTCTACAGGCGAGCTACCATGGAGGGTATCTCTGGTTGAACCGATGTATAATGATTGATCTGGCACCGATCAATCAGATCACCAGGTTGAGCATGCAGGGCCCTGATCCACAAGACTATTACCCTGGAAAGACTGTGGATCACGCTCTTTCACAGAAGATTAAAGAGGCATATGAAAATGTTGAAAAAGGTGCACGAGGTTAAAAGGTAACCTCTATTGACAGTGGCACGGTACACCTTGCCTGTCATATGATAGCAGGAAATTTAGTCTGGAAGAACAGACTGACACAAGTATCTGGGTTTGTTGTTGATCTCACAGGAAAATGTGTAGAAGGAGTCCAAATGAACTGGTCGAAGTACTTAGCAAATCAACTCGAATTGTATTGTAGAGAAGCGCAAGACCAAGGATATGAGTTCCACTTCAACTAGATTCTCATCCTTATCGCCTTCATAGCATGGGAGATGTCGGAGGATGTCGTTTTTCCTGAAACCCTACCGTTTGAACCATTGGCTATGAAGTTCAATACATTATGGTACACGACAGATATGAACAGGCAATGGCAGTCGAATACCCTCTTTCACAGATACTACATTTAGCTGAAGACCCCGATACAAGCCACACCTCACATTACTCCGAACACACTCCACAAATTCAGACCCTTAATGAAGTTCAATGTGAACCGCCACTTCATATACCTAACTCCAGGCGTTGATGAGCACCAGGAATAGCTGCAGTCCTATTATAAACTGACAGAAGAAGACCTTGAAGAGATCACCAAGGAATGGTCGGTGGACCTCCTCATTGTAGCAGATGTAGCGGATATTTTAGATATCAGCAGCCTAGAAGCTGCGCAGGACACACCTGGGCCCAGTAAGACACAGAAGACAAAGAAGACAAAGGAGATGAAGAAAACTAAAGAAGTTCAATATGTGGATATCCGCTCTATAAGGACAGCTTTCATCACACCAGATGAAGAAGGTAAATAAAAAGACCTAGAAGAAGTTGAACAACAACCAGAAGATGAAGTCGAAGTTCTAAAGAAAAGAAAAGGGTTACCTTTGAAGTATTATGTTAAGAAGAAATCCAAAGCAACCATGACCAAGATGAAGACCACGCTCAATCTAGATGACTTCAACTTTCTTCTCACGACTTTGAATGAAGCTATATAAGAGATCACAAAAAATCAAGAGGCCAAGCAAGAAACGATGTACAACAAAATTGAAACCGATCTCCGAGGAGTGCAGCGATCACTTTAGTCTAGTCGCGTAGCACCTACGACGCCTCTGCTAGAAGGAACAATAGAAGAGGGAAATGAATCAATTAAACTCCGTAAGATCACCGACATGATTGAAGTTCATCTTCAGAATGCAAAAGAAGCAACAATGCAGGTTACACAGGCCTTACATAAAGTATAGGAGGAAATCATAGAGCAGCACCGAGCTACGCAGCAAGAGAAGGATGCCATCCTAGAGAAATTTGAAGAAGACAGAGAAAAAATCCAGAAAGAAAAGGAGCAGTTTCTCGCGAAGCAGATCGGGATCGAAGAAGCAGTCAACAAAGCATTTCTCTCTGTGACTGGCTTAGAAAAGAAGGCAGAAGAACCCATAGAATGCCAAGTAATGAAGCTTGCTGAAGTCATTCAACAACTGCAACAAAGAGTAGTAGAACTAGAGCTCCAAGATATACCGAGTACTCCACAAGAAGAACGTGACCAACGAGAAGTGAATGCCGGAAGTACAGTCGAAAGGATTAAGGCACTCACTCAAGAATGTAAGAAATTAAGTAGTATAAATGCACACATACATGAGAACCTATCCGAGAACCCTGAATTGCATAAATTGGAGTCACAGATACAGGAGGCGAAGTACCAAGACGAGAAGTTACAGGTACAGCTGAAGGCCCTATTGACCATAGAGAAAATGAATAGGTCCCACGAACAACACGTCGTGCAGTAGAAAATTCATATGATCCAGAGAAAGGTCATGGAAGTGACGCAGCAACTTCAACCTTTGCAGGATAGGGCATGTCAACTATTCTTAGAGATTGAGAGCTAAGGTATAGACCTGGAATAGGTCATGAACACAGCAGAGCAATTCTTAGAAGGACCAATTAGTAATTCACTCATTCAGGAGTTTGTCAAGCAAGAAGCAGTAGCAAAGAAATAAGTCCAAGAAACTCGAGTGAAGCTTGAGGCCTTCGAGGCAGAGTTACCCAGAGAAGAGTGACTCGGGACAAGTCACAGATGAGTGTTGGGGGCTTGTTGGCCCTCAACCAAGTTTTGAGGAATACTTGGTCATATTTGACAATTTGGTACTTCGACTACTTGTCGAAGAACGAGCGCATGACGAAGCAGAGATTACGAGATCTCACCACCTTTTGTGGAACCTTTTTGGGTTTTTTGGGAATATTGTAATGGGAAAGGGATGTCAACCCTTGTTTAGGCCTTTTTCTATGTATAAATAGAGGTCTAGGCCATGTAAGAAAGGAGGCCCTATCTAGTCGATGGATTAGTGCATAAGTTGGATCTATGTGATCAGAAGTTTGTGTGATTGTAAAAGCTCTGTGCGTGTTGTAATAAGTGTTGAGTGCATAGAGTGTGAGAAGTCTTAGTGCTTGGATCTACCCAGGGAAAGAGGATCTAGCAAGTTGCGCAAATATCTTGTCCTATGCGGGGTAGTATATTGAAGGCTTAGCATTGTAACTTCTTGACCAAAGCTAATAAAGAAGAAGAAGAAATTGTGGACATAACCCCAGGTGGGGGTGAACCATGGTAACTCTATGTATTGTGTTGATGTGTTTGTCTCTCTCTTGCTAAGTGCTCTGATATGTTTAGATAGATCTATTGATGCTTTATGCTTATGAGATATGAATACATGCTACATATGATACATAAGATGCTAAGTGCTTAATCTATTGAGTATCACGTATTTATCATTGCTAAGTGATAGAACTGAGTAATTACTGCGGTGCTCTGTGCTTTCTGCGAAGTGTATTAATGAATGTATGTTAGTAAATAAATGATGCTAAGTTTGATGTAAGCAAGATAATCACATATCTGTGTCCCAGCTAAGGTTGCAGACACCTGAGTCCTGCAACCACCCCTACCTCTACCTCAAGTGAGACTTCATCTGCTTTGCAGGTGTTGCCGAAAGGGCCGGTAGTTAGATATTTTTTGGTGCACTCTTGAGCATTGAACCCTGGGTCTACCCCTATGCCAACACTTGGTTGTTGACGAAAAGATGTAGGTATAAATCTTTGGGTCACGTGATCAACGGTGGTATTCTTTGAACGTTCAGACCAGGTAGGTTGTTGGCCTTTTCTTGTTAGCATTTCATTTCTATAGCATACTTGGGATTAGAGTTGATTTCTGTGTGTCATTCTGTCTATTGTGGTTTACCCCTTTCCATAGATATATTTTCTTCATAACACTAGGTGCGACCTAAAATAAAATTATAGTCGAGTGTGGCATTGATCACCTCAACTTCTACCAAAACGGTTTTTCCCGCAAGTTCAATGGGTAATGAGGGGATAATTATGTGGGGTTTGAAAAAATGGCCATAAAAATAATTAAGGATGGTTTCCGATGTGGTAAGTTTGGCAGAACCAAGAGATGCACGTTGCGACGCCTTCATAAAGTATTGTTTGGAAAACATTTTTATTGAGAGATTGGATAGTGATTTGTAATTTTAATTGATGTGATAGGCAGGATTCGTTGCAACTCGTGTCAAAGTAAATAACATTGGATTTTGCAGGGTCAATTCCACCAATGGATGATAATAAGGATTTACGCTACGTAGGAAAGGACTACAGTACTTTGAGTGTCGACATGGCACAAGGTGCTTAGGTGAGATATTCTACTATACTATAATGTTGGGATGTCTGAGCGTTGGGATTATGCATATTGCAATGAATTATTCCCTTTGGAGGGAGTAAGGTAGGTTCGAAAGCTAGATTCTCTAATGTGAGAGGGCCATTGGGTGGGGTGGTTGAGGGGGGATCCTTGCATAAACAATCACTTTCTGGAGAACCGTAATTCTTGGATCTAGTAGAAATAGCCACATGTTTAACCATAAAGATGTTTGCTAACAGAGATTTGGGGTTTCCCCTTGGTGTGTGATCTAGGTGGATATTGGTGGCCACCCACATGTTCCAAATTCCACTTGGCTCATCTTGATAGTTTTAATTTCATTACATTTCTCTGTAATGGTGACATCTCTTTTTAATTGTTGGTTCTGCACTTTTGGGACTGTGTTGAATCCCTACACAACATCAAGGTGGATATTTGTGGCCTCCCACCTATTCCAACTGGCTTATTTTGGCATTTTTCATGTCAGTACATATTTTGGTACTTTCGGGGTTGTTTTGAGTCCCTAAACAACATTTTTTGGGCTTGCAACATTCAAATTGTTGACAAAGTCAAAGTTTGACGACATAATGTGTAGTTCTCAAAAATAATTTTCCATCGGGCTATCACACGCCTAAAACGAAGATCGTATGAAAAACGTACAACCCCGGGAAGTTGATGTACTAACTTACCCCAATGGGGCCCACATGAATTTTGGCGCTTCATCTCCTAGGGTTAGGTTTTTGGATGTTTATGGTTTTGGAATTCATTTTAATTGTAAAAAGACCATCAGAGCCTCATTGTACTCATCTTCCTCTTGTGAATGATCATATACATCACATCTCTTCTCAGAGATAAGCTGCCACCATTCTAGCGAGTTCATTCACTCTATATTTTTATAGTCTCTGTACATTTATTTCATTAATAGAAATCAAGTATTGCTATATTTATATGTTTCTAGAAATATTTGTGTGTATTTCATTGTAATATATATTCTTTCATTTCGTTCCAAAAATGATATGGATCAGTGGGGGTTCTTGCATTTGCACGATGATTTTTTGTTGATGGGGGGGGAAAGGATTTGTTTAGACTACAGGTGTAGAAGAGGATGTGTCATGCTCGAAGTATTGATGGATTTCAGCGAGATGAGGAAAATTTTTAGTGAAATGATCTTCTTTACAAATCATGCAAGGATATTTATCCTTTTGTTTTCTTTTACCCTCATCTTTTTTTTCTTTGGTTTTGGGGCCCGACTGCTCAAAAGAGTTTTTCTTTTTCTTATTATTATTACCCTTCTTTTTTCCTTTGGATTACTATTGTTTTTTGGGTGTGGATGATTGCACGTTTTTAACCTTGGAGGTTTGGGTAGGGGGTTAAATTGGAGTGTTGGTATGGAAAAATGAACTACTATTGGTAGATTTATTCGATTGGTTATGTTTCCTAGTCATATGACTAGTTGCATATGTGGAAACATGACCGATCATACCATCGACATCGGGTCCAGGTGTGGGTTTGGTTGGGTCATTCGATGGTTGAGGAGCATTAGGAATCAAGTAATATAACGTGCTCGACTAAGAGTATACCCAATATAAATACTAGGCTCAACTGGTAGCTTATTCTTCAGTAACGACGCCTCCCATGGTGACATCTTGAGTTATAGGTGGCAAAAGAGACTTTGTGAACCAATCAACTAATAATTGATCTAGGATTGTGGCTTTGATTAATCATCATCGATGCCTCCACTCATGAATGTGATCTGAGATATGGGTGGAAGTTGATTGGTGTAACAAGGTTAAGAAATCATTATCGTTCTCATATTGTATAGGTAATTGAAAGCGTGTCAAAAATTACACGGTGATGGAATTGAAGTCATCAAAGGAGTTACGAAGAAGTTCTATATACCATTTAGTTTTTGATATTGTAATGGTTCACTGGAAAATTCATAATCGAACAGAATTGTCCATCAAGGAGTTAGAAGAACACCATAGATGTAAAGTCATCATGTGATTATTTGGATCCTCTTCGGATTTTTCGTTGAATTTTGGAATATTGGATGGAATTTTGGCAGGAATGGGGGGGAAAAAATGGGAGTGGTGTATGGGATCATTAGTCAACCATGAAATATCTAGCAAGTCTAAAGTGGCCAAAAACAAAAGTTGTTTTTTGACCTGTGGAGGTTGGTGATATGGTACTCCTCTATGAGGTGGTTGTTCTGGAGGTCCTCCTCAATAATTTGGTCCTCCAGGGGGTCCTCCTCCATAAGGTGTTCCTTTGGGGGGTCCTCCTCTAAGGGTGTTCCTCCAAGAGTTCCTCCTCCATAGGGTGGTCCTCTAGGGGGTCCTCCTCCATAGGGTGGTCCTCTAGGAGGTCCCCCACCATAGGGTGGTCCCCTAGGAGGTCCTCCTCCATAGGGAGGTCCTCCAGGAGGTTCACTACCATAAGGTAGTCCCTCAAGGTTCCTCCTCCATGGGGAATTCCTCCATGATTTCTTCCACCATAGGGTGGTCCCCCTCAATGGGGAGGTCCACCAGGAGCTCTTTCACCATAGGGTGTTCCTCCTCCTAGTTGAGTGGCAATGGAAGGGTTTATGGATTGTTGATGTTGGTTCCATACAGTATTTTTAATTCATGTGTAAGGGTGTCCAAATAATAGGTTGGTGGTAGAAGGAATAGTTTGGCACCACATTGGTTTTTGTCTGGTAGATGGGGGTTTCCCCCGAATTGATTTTTTCCCCTAGAGAAAATATGGCCTTGTGGCTAGGTGTTTTCCCCTAGTGGGTGGATGCCCCCAGTCAAATAAAGGTTGTCTCCTGATGGGAGGGTATGCCCCCTATTGAAAATGATCTAGATGTCGAGGGTTGTCCCTTGGTTGTATGGTGACCGTATATTTTCCCTGAGTATAGGGGTTGTCCCCTAGTGAAAGGTTGGATCATAGATGTTTGTTGTCTTAAACCCATTAGTTTACCTCCCTGGGGAGTTAATCCTCTCATCAAAGGTTATATTCTAAAAAGGTTGGGATCACCTCCTAAGAACGATGGGGTAAATAAAGGTTTCCCCTCACTGGGGGTTGTAGTAGTTTGGGTTCTTGAAGGTGGTGGTAAAATGGTTGGGACAACTTGTGATACAGATGTCAATGTCGATGTTTGTGTTAGGACAAAATTCAGTTGAGACTGTTGTAATGTAGAGTGGATGGGGGAGGGATGAGGGAAAGAGGTTTGAAACATATTGGAGATTCCAGATGTGGGGGGATGGGGAGTGTGTGAAGAGGCATGTGAAGTATCTCGTTGCAAGAGTTTAAAATAATATTTAATAGTTGTATCTAATCGATTGAGGATGTTGTGGGGTTGTTCATGGGTCTGGATAGGATTGGATGGAACAAAAACCCTTGGTGGTGTGGTGAAACCTTCTAAGGAATGGATTTGTTGGGTTTCCATGCTCACGACATCTTCACAAGGCACAAGTGGTAGACGAGGGTAATCAATATCAAGTTCAGGTTTTCCAACAGAGCTTACCCAAATGAGGAGGGGACCGAAAGGGTCAGTCAAGGGTGGATTTATAGGGATTACAAATCCCTCTCAAAATGTGTATCCCTTCAAGCGTTCAAGTAAAGAGGTAACAATACAGTCGCCAATCTTTTGTAGGTATTTTGATCCCTGCAGGAGCTAAGCTCCCTTAGGTTCTTCCTATACCTAAGACAAAAATGGAGACATAAACTAAGGATGCTCCTAGATCTGATAGTATATCATAATACACAATCATACCAATTCTCTATCAATGAATACATTAACTTAGATGAACAATTAAATAGAGGGAAACACCCATAATTTCTTCTATTAATCAAATAAGCAATATCACAACTTACAGATGTAGACTGAAGCGATGACCTCCTTCCAATATCCTTGCCTAAGCCTTGCAATCAAATCACTAGAGTAACCTTTCTAGATTTTTCTTTCTCTCTTTCCCATGGGAAATGGCTTGGTTCTTATAAGGATTTAGGGATAAGGCTATATAGTTATTAGGATAAGATTCTTGGGCTCATTATGGAATCCTTCTTAAGACAACCCCAAGAAATTAGTGGGAAGACTCATCCATCAAAACGAAATCCAAAAATAGGAGCTTCTAGTCTTGGTCGTTCCCTAGACACATAGACAGAGAGATCGATCTCTCCTTGGTAGGACAAAAGGAGCAAACAACACTTTTGGTCACGCCCTTAGTGAAGGAAAAGGGCGACCGGCTGGGAATGTTGCAGGAAACTCAGTGAAAAAGTGGTAAGTTTTAAGGGTTAAAATGAGGGGTTTCTAGGGGATAATGACCTAGTGATTAGGTGATATTTAGTTGATAATAACCTAATTATTAGGTGGAAAATAAATCTATAACATTCATAACATGCATTATTTCATATCCACCATCTCCTCTTGGCAAGACAATTGCTTTGTCAATCCAATGCTCAATCGCATTTGGGCTCTCCTTCCTAGCTTTATACTATGGGAAATATGGAAGGAATGTAATCGTCGAATATTCAAAGATCAGGCCCAACCTAAGGATATCATCTAACGAAAGATCAATAAAAAAATAGAGAAGACCATTTCTAAACAACCCTAGGACCCAGTTGACCCCTCCTTCTCTGCTCTGGAGCATCGCCTTTTGTCCTACTGGATCCCCTTAATTCATGTTCCATCTCTCCCTCCCCTTGTTCGCAATCCCAAACCTTACATCCCCACCTCCTAGTCCCCTCCTCATCCAAGTTGCATCAAGATTAACTTTGATGGAGCTTCCAAAGGTAATCTAAGACCAACCAGTTATAGGGGTATCTTAAGAGATAGTACGGGTCAGATTCTTCATATATTTTTTGGAAGTCTAGGTATCACTTCCAACATTTTTGCAGAGCTTTGGGGTCTGATAAAAGGTTTACAAAAATCCCGCCAAAATCACTTTCATCAGCTCATTGCAGAGGGTGATTCTCAACTCATCATCAATATGTTAATAAAACTTGAATGGGGATCCTCGACATCAAATCTCTCAATGAACTAGAGGTTGAAAAACCTTGATCGACCTTCTGGGTTCTCTTGCCTCCTTTATCCCAGGTTTGGTTCCTTCACATGTTAAAATAACAACGAATAGATTGTTTGACCTTATTTCCAATGATGGAATTAACAATCATATGGATTCCCAATGTTAAAACCTTCTTGACCTCCCATGGAAGAAAGAATGGCTCTCTTTAGTTGCAGCTGATCTCTGTTCTCCAAATGGGGTGCCTGTCAGATCTCAAGACGATAAGGGGGGTGTTGGACAACTGAG
>ML788247.1:589404-601443 GCA_009831015.1 Picea engelmannii
ACACCAACTCTCTGATTTCTCTAACACCAACTAGAAGGAAGCACCAACTCCTTCATTGTCCCAGCACCAACTGGATAGAAGCACCAACTTCCAGTTACACAGGCATGGACCTGTATATCAGAGAACACTTGTTCTCCCTTGCACCACCTTGCCACCCTAATTTCTCTGGCTTCAATCAGATGGAACCTACAACTCCCCTGTGTTAAAGAACCCACTTGAACCTCTTAGGACAAAAATCCTCCCTACCACCTCCCTACCACCCTAATTATAAATATTTGCTATTGAAACTTATTACAGTGATACAATGTTTATCAATGGCTTACCAGTCTCATCATTGTTCTACTACACTGCTCTTCTTTGCTTGCATCAGTGTCTTCCTGCACACATTCCTTATGCTTTATCTTCTTTTTCCTTCTATGCTTTGTGCGCCATGTCCCTTCTATGCACCATTCCTCTTCTATGCATTTTAGTTGTTGCACCTTGCCTCTTTCTTCACACCTGAATAATTCTCAACAACAACACCCATATCTTCTCTGTTCTAAATTTTTATAGTCTCTGTGCCCCCTGTGCATGCTGCATGTGCTATATTTTCACAACTCCATTGATATTCACTATGGGATGTGCATATCAATTTTGTGTTGATTCCTATGCCAGTTCATCCTCGCAGGGCTTCATTCTCACTGCCAGTTACCTCGACACTCTGGTAGAAACCATCAGTGGCCTCTAGAATTTACACCAGAGAAAGAACTAGCGCGAGCTCCTGCTTTCGTTCCTTTTCCCTTTCTGAGAAAAACTTCACAGTGTGCGCTAGCTCTTCTGGCTAACCCACTTCCTTTCACATGACCGTTGGTCATGACCAAGGGCTTGTTCAAAAGGTATTTCATGATTTCACGTATCGTGAATCCCTGTTTCAAAGCATCTCAACTCTCCAAGTCATGATCTCCAAAACCATGAAAATGAGCTTAGTTGGACTGGCTCCTTCCCTTCTCGTGACCACCGGCTGTGAACAAGCACTTATCCATAAAGTTCTTTCGTGACTCGTGATTTTTGGAATTCTAGGGATGAGGAATCTCGACTCTCCAAGTCACGATCTCTAAAATGGATCTTAGCTGCATGGTAGCTCCTCCATTAAACCTTCAACAATGCGACCTTGGTTGTGACCACAGGCCTAATCGAAAAAGGAATTTCACGATTTTGCATTTCGGGTTTTCTCTCATGAGTCTCCTTGAATCCTCATATTACGAACCCTGAAATGGATCCTAGATATGCTAGCTCCTTCCTTCACTTTCCCACGACAATGGTGACCATAGGCTGCACCAAAAGGTGCTTCACGATTTCACATTTCGACATTCTTGTCATTAGTGTCTTTGACTCCTCCATCTCCCGGTATCCAAAAATCCAAAATGGAGTCAGATCAATGGTTCACACTCACTGTTGACTGGAAAACTATCCTCCATCCCGGAACTTCAGCTTTCGAGATTTTGGGGGAGTATTGATGCTAAAACTCCCAAAACTAAACTCCTGGAGTGACATCATTCTTTCATCACTCAATGACAAGTCATAAGCCGAGTGGCTGCCACGTGTCACTCAAAATTGTGATTTCCAATGGCTTGAAAAGCCACATCAATCTGACACTTTTCCTTATATGCTCGTGCCATGTGTCCTTGATGACGTAGGTTGCCACCTATCCTCGCTGACGTGGTGTGTCATGATCTACCTCCTAGATATGACGTTCCAGATTAGATCTTGATCCAATGACTTAGATTATATCGCGATTTTGCGTTTCGTGAGTTGGAAGGATAGAGAACCTTCTTCCTTTGACCTTTCAGTCAGTGAAATGCCAATCGCTCGCCATGTGTCCTCTGGATTCAATGGCCAAGATCATTCCACAAATTCACGAGCCTTCATTGTGCTTGACCAATGGTCCAGATCAATCCTTGATCCAACGACTAATATTATTTCACGATTTTGAATATCGCGAGTTAGAGTGGTTAGGATCCTCCTTCCTTTGACCTTTCAGTTAGCAAAATGTTGATCTGTAACCATGTGTCCCTCCTGAAGATGAATGGTCCTCCTGATTTCGGGATTTTTTTTGGCCCTTGACCAAGTTTTGAGGAATACTTGGTCATATTTGACCATTTTTGTTACTCCGACATCCAGTCGAAGAAGGAGCGCATGGCGAAGAGGAGATCACAGGATCTCTGCCCCTTTTTAGGGATTTTTGGGATTTTGGGGATTTTTGGGAATATTGTAATGGGAAAGGAATATCGACCCTTATTTAGGCCTTTTGTATGTATAAATAGAAGGGTAGGAGATGCATATAAAAGGGGTGTGTGATGTAAAGTGAATGGCTTAGTGCATAAAGTAGATCTATGTGATCAAACGTCTGTGTGACTGTAAGAGATCTGTGTCTACTGTAAGTATTGTAAGTGTTGAGGGCATGGGTCAGGCGAGGACTTAGTGCTTGGATCTACCCAGGGAAAGAGGATCTAGCGAGCTGCGCAGATCTCTTTTCCTAGGCGGGGTAGGATCTTGAAGGCTTTGTGATGTAACTTGGTTTACAGAAGATAATAACAAAAGAAGACTTTGTGGACGTAGCCCCGGGGTGGGGGTGAACCATGGTAACTTTTTGTATTGTGATGATATGTTTGTCTCTCTTTTGCTAAGTGCTCTGATATGTTTAGATAGATCTATTGATTCTTTGTGCTTATGAGATATGAATGCATGCTAGATATGATACATAATATGTTAAGTGCTTAATCTATTAAGTATAACCTATTTATCATTGCTAAGTGCTAGATCTGAGTATTCACTACAATGCTCTGTGATTTTTGTGAAGTGTATTAATGAATGTATGTTAAGGAATAACTGATGCGAAGTGCGTTGTAAGAAAGATAATCACATATCTGTGTCCCATCTAAGGTTGCAGACATCTGAGTCCTGCAACCACCCTTGCCTCTACCTTGGGTGAGACTTCATCTGCTTCGCAGGTGTTGTCGAAAGGGTCGATAGTTAGGGATTTGTTGGTTCTCTCTTGAGCGTTGAACCCTAGGTATTCCCCTGTGCCAACAAATGGTTCTATTGCTGGGACCGGAAACTGTGATTGTTGGGAACTAAAGAATAAAAAGCCTTGTGTGAAATAAGCTCAGATCTTTTTCCCTAGTGTGTAGTATTCTGTTTGACCTATGAAGCTTTGTGCTAAGAAAGAAAGGTCATATCTGAAGAAAGAGAGGTTAGATCTAAAGGAAAGAGGTCATATATGAAGAAAAGAGGTCAGATCTGAAGAAAAGGAGTAATATCTATGAAGAAAAGAGGTCAGATCTGCAAGAAAAAGGTAAGATATGTTAGCTCTATGCTTTGATAAAGGTAAGAATAGTTAAAAGTCTTATATTTGGAAGCTTTGTGCTCTATAGAAGTAAGATAAGTGGAAGTTTTTGTTTCTAAAGCATGGATTTAGGTATGTTTGAAAGATTCTTTCCTAGCTTCAAAACTAGGGCATTAATAGATGAAATAAAGTTTGATATGAATAGATCTGATAAGTATAGTGATAGATATGTTATACCTATGCATCGAAAGAATGTTTGGACTAACAAGTGAATGCAGGATCCTAGAAAGATTTTTTTGCAGACTAGTCACCATGATCTTGGTTCACAGTACAAAAGGAGTTGGGGAACATCTAAATGAAAAAGAGGATTAACCCTCTGTTATAGTTGCAGAAGATCGGGACATCTTGCTAAGGAATACCCTGGGAGAAGACCTAGTTGCCTCTGTTGCAAGGATATGGACCATGAAGTCTTGGATTGCCCCAAAATGATTGCTAGGCTTGAGAAGATGAATATGGAGCAAGAAAACCCTGAAGGAGATCAAGAGACCAAGATTATAGTAGAAACCCAGAAATAATTAGAAAAGATATTGCTATAGATGAAAGATACCTTGAATGACCACTGACATGTTAGGCTATCAGAGATCTTCAAAGAAAAGGATCAAATCGAAGAAAGAATAGGGGACTTTGACATTGATTGTACTCTTGATGAAGAAACACAAGTGAACATTATTCCATAAAGAACTTGGGAAGCTATAGGAAAGCCTTCCATGATCCCTTCCCTAGGAGGAACAAGTATCTTCAGAGGAAAGCTAGTAAACCTATGTGGAAGGCTCACCCAAATACCTATGACTGTCAATGGAACTTCGACCGAGAAAGACTTTGAGATCTTTAAATTTGTTGAAGATAATGCCCCATTTACCATGCTCATAGGGAAACCTTGGATTGATAGAGAACAAGCTAGACAAAAAGAAGAAGACAAAGTTTTGGAACAGAAGAAGCAAGAGTTAAAAGACTTTATGACCAGAAGGATCATGCACTTGATTTAAGAACAGAAGAGAAGATCGTAGATATTCAATATTAGCAACTTTGATGTTGAAGCTAAGAGAACACTTGAGTCTCCATAGAAGATCGAGTTACCTATTTTTGATACAGAAGAAGTATTATCAAGGAACCCTAGGAAAGATTTTCAATGGCGCAAAGTAACTAAGACCACATAAGATAAACATCAGAATGGTAAAATCATTACTGAGATGAAGCTCACTGGGAAGAAGGTTAGGAAGTTAAGAAAGAAAAGGGCTAATACTGTAAGGTTACAAAAGGTTCTAGAGGACACTTCCCAGCAAGAAGAATTGCAAAATTGGAGCTTCACTGAGATATCAGAACAACAACATAGAGTACTTCGCCATGACGAAGCAATACAGTTGTTGGAACCGATATACCCATTTGACCACCACTCCAAACGGATCAAAAAGAATTTATGGGTTACCGCTAGACCATTGGACCTCACCTTAACGAATAGATCAATGGTCATGGAAGCATCATATCTGTTGCGAGCAGTCCATTGCAGAGTTACTTACTTATTCTGTCACGCCATGCCTGGAAGACACTTCTGCCAATTGAGAACTTGAGCTCATGGAATACCCGTGTTTTATTCTCTATCTGATTACGGTATCGAAGTTCCATTGACAACCCAAGACAGTGATCCTGAGATTACATGTCTGACGAGCTTAGCGCAGCAAAAGAATAAGGAGCAAGAGAAGGAGTAGCTTCTCGTGAAGCAGATTGGAATCGAAGAAGCTTTCAACTGTGCATTTTGCTCTATAACTAGCTTAGAACAAAAGGCCCAAGAACCCTTAGACCATCAAGTGATGAATCTTGTTGAAGTTATTCAGCAACTACAACAAAGAGTTGTGGAATTAGAGATTCAGATCATCCCAAGTACCCCACAAGAAGAGCGTGACCAACGAGAAATAACTGTCTGGGGTACAGTATAAAGGATTAAAGAACTCACTGAAGAATGCAAACAACTAAGTACCAGAAGTGCACAGATACATGAGAACCTGGTCGAGTACCCAGAATTACATAAACTGGAGTCGCAACTCCAGGAGGTGAAGCAGCATGCAGATAGACTTCAGATGAAGTTGGAGGCCCTATAAACTATAGAGAAAATGAAGTGATCCCACAAGCAACGTGTCGCACAGCAGCAGATCCACATGATCCAGAGCAAGGTCATGGAAGTGACGCAACAACTTCAACCTTTGCAGGATAAGGCATGTCAACTATTTTTAGATATTGAGAACCAAGGGACAGAGCTGCAATAGGTCATTATTACAATAGAGCAACACCTAGAAGGACCAGTCAATAACACACTCATCCAGGAGTTCATCGAGCAAGAGGAAATCGCAAAGCAGCAGGTCGAAGCATCTCGAGCCAAGCTTGAGGCGTTTGAAGTAGAACTGGTCAGACCTTAGTGACTCGGGATGAGTCACAGGTGAGTGTTGGGGGCCTGTTGGCCCTTGACCAAGTTTTGAGGAATACTTGGTCATATTTGACTATTTTCAGTGCTCCGACATCCAATCGGAGAAGGAGCGCATGCCGAAGAGGAGATCAGGGGATCTCCACCCCTTTTTAGGGATTTTTGGGATTTTTGGGAATATTGTAATGGGAAATGAATATCAGCTCTTATTTAGGCCTTTTGTATGTATAAATAGAAGGGTAGGAGATGCATATAAAAGGGGTGTGTGATGTAAAGTGAATGTCTTAGTGCATAAAGTAGATCTATGTGATCAGATGTATGTGTGACTGTAAGAGATCTGTGCCTACTGTAAGTATTGTAAGTGTTGAGGGCATGGGTCAAGCGAGGAATTAGTGCTTGGATCTATCCAGGGAAAGAGGATCTAGCGAGCTGCACAGATCTCTTGTCCTAGGCAGGGTAGGATCTTGAAGGCTTTGTGTTGTAACTTGGTTTACAGAAGATAATAATAGAAGAAGACTTTGTGGACCTAGCCCCAAGGTGGGGGTGAACCACGGTAACTCTGTGTATTGTGATGATATGTTTGTCTCTCTCTTGCTAAGTGTTATGATATATTTAGATAGATCTATTAATGCTTTGTGCTTATGAGATATGAATGCATGCTAGATATGATACATAATATGCTAAGTTCTTAATCTATTGAGTATAACCTGTTTATCATTGCTAAGTGCTAGATCTGAGTATTCAGTGCGATGCTTTGTGCCTTCTATGAAGTGTATTAATGAATGTATGTTAAGGAATAACTGATGCTACATACGTTGTAAGCAAGATGATCAGAGATTTCTGTCCCAACTAAGGTTGTAGACGTTTGAGTCCTGCAACCACCCTTGCCTCTACCTTAGGTGAGACTTCATCTGCTTCACAGGTGTTGCCGAAAGGGCCGGTAGTTAGGGCTTTGTTGGTGCGCTCTTGAGCGTTGAACCTTGGGTCTACCCCTATGCCAACAATTTTGTAAGCTTGCTTCTCCTTACACTATAAACAACATGCAGGTTCTCCTAGATCCAATGATGGTCAGACCCCACGCTCGGATCTAATGCTCGAGATCTATTCTCGTCTATTGCGTGCTACTCCTCTCTGAATTCATATATGATGGTCATCGGGGATTCTAAATGACATCCAATGTTCACTGTTGATATTCACAGTTGATATTGCCATTTCCATGCCATCATCGCTCTACTGATCATTCTAATCTTTGCCATCAATGACAAACACGCATACTCTGCCTCTGTCTGAAGCCATGCCAACAATCTCCCCCTTTGGCATTGATGGCAACCCAGAATGGTTTCTCTATTCTACTTAGACCTCGATCTCCATCATCTCCATACTTAGCATCCAGTCATGTTGTTCTTCTTCCCCTTTGACATCAATGTCAAAGAAATACATGCCCCCCCTAAGATGTTGCAGTAATTTTTCGGAGGTATCAGATACTCAACCAACACAAACTCCCCCTAACAAGATGGATTCTCTTTAGATGTGAGACAGGATGACACCCATCTTCTGATGAAGATATTCAAAATGTGTCTTGGCTAGGAGTGTTACACGTCAAATTTACTCAACTGGATAAGTGTCACATATTCCTCTCAATTGTCGTAAGTGTCGCATCTTCCTTACAACTTTCGCAAGTGTCACAAGTTGTTCATAAGGGTCGCAAACGTTGTTCAAGCACACTGTCTTGACAACGACACTACGGAGGCACTTAAAACATCTCATACACTGGGTTTGGAGAAGGAGAATTGGTTAACTAAAGTCAAGGAACTCTTAACACCTGAAGAGAGCTTCTGATCAAAGGTTTTAGGGGTGAGCGCTCCCTTATATCAGCCTAGGAAGCGTTGGCACTCCCCTATAAGTCTTCAGGGATCTTTATAATGCTCCCCTTCCCCCTCTGAAGGAGAGCTACCCACCTTTAGGGCACTGGCGCTCCCCTCAAGCTTCTCAGGGTTTGCTACAGTGCTCTGATGCCCCTTTTGAAGGAGCGCTGCCTAATCTAAGGCAGTAGTTGGCCCGTTGAGGAGAATAAGGGGAGGATCTTTCAAGATTAGGAGGCAGTTGCATTCGAATTCTTCGTTTCATCAGGAGATCCCTGATCTAAGGAGGAAGTTCCCCAACTTGTTCTAAAGATAACTCAAGAGGTTAAGCTCCTCTTAACCTATATAAGCAGGCTCTATGATGGTGGAAAGGGAGAAGAATTGCTAGCATGAAACCTATGATCTCATAGGAAACACACAGTCATCTAAAGGAGATTGATCAGTGAAGATGTTGTTATCCAAGTTGTGGATCTTTCAGGCAAGGGTTAGACGAAGGGGACTTGACGAAGATGTTGCATTCGCATCTACGATTGTAAGTAATGATGTCGTTATTCTTATTAATATGACACGCTTGGCCTGTTTCTTTCTAGTTTGTGTCTAATGTTACATGAACTTATCATTGATAGATAGATCTGTTTTCAACCTAATATCAATAGAGTAGGAAGCGGTCGTATCTTGTTTGTCTACATGACTCAGCGAGGAGCAAATGATTGAAGCTCAACTCGGAGCGTGCAGGGACAAACGTCGATAAAGAGGTACTTATGTTATCCTTCCTTCTCATGTGTTAGTTTGTATAGATTTGAAAGGAAGTCAGTGTCCACATTAAGCATTTTCTGTCTTAAAGTTAGGGTCAAGCTCTTTGAGGCAATCTACCTGTCCGCAAGGAGATTTTCCTACAACAAAAACTGGCGACTCCACTGGGGAGATAGCCTCAAATCGAAAATTCTTGTTTTGATTTCTCCTCATTGACCTAGTTCTACCCCTTGATTGTTTAAGACCTGGTTCACTCCTCTTTTGATTGGTTTCATGAGATGATTGGCTCCCTACCCCATCATACTCAGCTTAATTGTCAAAATTGGATCACAATTTTTTGAATTTTTTTACATTTCTGGGAGTTTTTGAACCTGGCACCCCTGTACCTATGTTAATAGAGTTCCATCACTCCCTAATAGCTTTTCACAGAATGTTATAATGCTCCTTTCCTTTGGCAACAGAGCGTCAGCCCTCCTTTGGCCAATAAACCTTCCAGAATTTCTTTTTCTGGGTTTTGCCTCTATGTCTCTCCTGTTGGGTAACCTTGTGAGTCAACACTTCTTCTCTTCCAGCCTTGACATATGTCTTTTTGAAGAACGAACATCTTACTATTTAGTTTTTGTAGCCTTCTTCACTATTGTTATTGATTTTTTCTGTTGATTGGAGTCTGGAACCCATGCATTGCCTTTCTCTCTATTCAACTGAGTAAAAACCCTGGTGAAGGTCATCAAAGGTCTACAGATCTCTTCATCTTGATTTTAGTCAAGATCATTGTTCTTCAAATTTTTCTTTTTGGGTTTGAAGTTTGTTTTTTCTTTGATTGATTCTTTTCTTTCACTTTTCATTTTGATTGCAACGAAAGGGTGTATTGTTTGTATGACTTTTGCTTGTGCTAGTTTGATTTTCATTCATACAAGACGATAATTAGCAAGACAAGCATTGTGTTGAATGATCATTATTCATACGCAAACAATAAAAAGCATTTTCATGATTGATTGTGCATATTATAAGGTATCTCAAAAGTTTAGCATCACATCAGGATTTGATTGAAGAAAACTTGTTTGAGGACACTCCTTATTAGTGCTTGTTAGTGAAAAGAACTCTCTCTCTCCCCCTTAGATAGATGTTCATCGAAAAGAAATGAATTCTTATCGTTTTTGATGCATTTTTGGGACTGATTCATAATTCCATTCGTTTCACTTTCATGCACCCCTTTTTTGAGTAAAGAACAACTATAAAATCAACGCTAATTAAAAATTATTTAGAACTTTTTCTTTTCTAGGATCCTCCGCCAACAGTAGATTAGGCTTAGTACTTTGGATTAGGCTGTGAGCATAACTCTCCAAAGTTTCCAAAACAAACAGTAGCATCCTAAGTTAGGGAGAGTCAAATCCAATCATCGTATAAGTCTGCCTGGGATCCCCCTCTCACACAGGGGTTACGCACGAGGTCACATTCGGGTAAGCTACGGGAACTAACCCTCTGTGGTTTAAATAATTGTGGTGGTCAGATCGTATTATGGGGATCACTTCAAGGTAAATCCACAATTACTGTGTGGAATCCTTTTAGTTGATTTCAGGCTCGATACCCTGCCCATACGTTCGGATCGGACTGTCGACTGTTCCCGCCCAGGGGCTGACTGCGAATTGGTAACCTTAGTGGCCATAATATTTAGGGTCTTACATGAGGTGACGGTGACGGGAAGTCTCACTGTACCTGGAGCAGACATTGGTTAAACTCACTCGGGCTCCTTGGAGGGTAAATCCACAATTACTACGTGGAAGCTTGCACCAAGGCATAAATCCGTTAAGCAGGTCACCATTGTAACTATTCCACCCTATCCCCACCGCTTCTGGACTCGATCACGCGACGTTGGATTTCATCACCAACTAGTACGGTCATCAAAAGAAGGTCATGTTTGCTTGGTTGTGATTCTTAGATTTCTATTAGCGTATGCTGTTTCTTTTCAGTAGTTGGCCATAGATCTCTTTCGCCGACTCTTTTTCGCCAACATCGACCCTCCACGCCGTTCGGGGAGGCTACAGGGAATTCCTCCAGAAGATATGGAAGGAAACACCCCTTTACCCCCTCATTCTACAGAGAAATCTCCTCAACAGAGCGAGGTTCAAAACACTACAACTCCCCAGGAATAAGTTCCCACTCCTTTGGAGAATTTTCGGATTGTCTCAGAATCTCCGGAAGCTTACCACATTCCGGAGGGATATGAACGACGTATACTCCAACTGAATTCTGCAGGTGAATTTTTCATCGTCAACCCTTCTGACATTCCAACTGGGTCTCATCAGAACCCTCTAGATAATGACCCCTTTTGGACCGCAAACATTGTTCGAAGTCCACCACGCTTGGTTCGATATCTTTATGGAATAGGGGAAGGTGTTGATGCACCCATCTCCTACACTGTACCCCTAAACCATTTTACCGGTACCACCACCTTTACAGCCACACCACCCGTTGGTACGAACATATCGTCTGTTGGTCCAAGGCCTACTCTTCCCCTCTAGATGGCCCATTCTACGATGGTCCCTCACATTCCAACTATTCCTGCCGGTAATGCGGTGGTCAACCAAGCTGCGATTGGTGCACCTATAACACCAAGACCTACACTTCCTTTTGGGTTTAGGGCACTAAATTCTTCCACTGCCACTACTACCCAAACTACTATTACTCAAGTTATGCCGGGAAGTTCCATACCTATCCAACAACCCGGGGGGACTGTTCTTGGTGGTCATAATCCACTCAGCGACACCGGTCAGTCATTTACATCTAGCTCTCAAATTCCAGGAACTCTACCTCAAGTCGGGGGGGCACCCTCCCACCGGAGGACAAATTCCATTAGGGGGGCACCCTCATGCTGGGGGGCAGCCTCAATCCTGAGTCTACCAACAACCACACAGACAAAATGTGTCTGCCGCACCTAATCCATGGAACGTCCTTTTTCAAGGAAACCCACAGTTCCCGGCAGGACACAATCCTCAGACTCCGCAACAACCTCTGTATGGACAAGTGCCAAACCCAACCTACAATCCTCAAAACCCATCCGGTTATCCTCCGCTCACATATGCTTCTCAAAACACCTCAAATCCTATGTACCTTGGTCAAAACCAACCTCACACAAGAGGGCCCACTAGTTACAATTATCCACATAACCCAGTGATTGGCCCCACTGGTGTCCCCATGCCACACCAGCATTACCCACAGATTAACCGACAACTACCTTTTCTAGCTACCCTGGATCTTCCAGACTTGTCTCGGTTAACGAACGATCATATTTATCATTCTCCGGTTTGGTCAGCTATCCCAGCTAAAATCCCTTCCGACATCCCAAAATTTGACGGAAAGTCTGGAGAAGACCCAAACAACCATGTGATGACTTTCCATTTGTGGTGCTCATCCAACTCCCTCATGGACGATTCTATTTGTTTGCGTCTTTTCCAACGAACACTTACGGGTTCTGCAACGAAATGGTATATTGAATTACCACGCACATCTTTTCACGATTTCAACTCCCTCGCCATGTCCTTCCTCACACACTTCCAACTGCCCATTCGATACGAGACGGGTACCAAACTATTAACCTCCCTTCGTCAGACAACGTCTGTACA
>ML788247.1:601543-614306 GCA_009831015.1 Picea engelmannii
GCCTCAAATCGAAACTTCTTGTTTTGATTTCTCCTCATTGACCTAGTTCTACCCCTTGATTGTTTCAGACCTGGTTCACTCCTCTTTTGATTGGTTTCATGAGCTGATTGGCTCCCTACCCCATCATACTCAGCTTAATTGTCAAAATTGGATCACAATTTTTTGAATTTTTTTACATTTCTGGGAGTTTTTGAACCTGGCACCCCTGTCCCTATGTTAATAGAGTTCCAGCACTCCCTAATAGCTTTGCACAGAATGCTATAATGCTCCTTGCCTTTGGCAATAGAGCGTCAGCCCTCCTTTGGCCAATAAACCTTCCAAAATTTCTTTTTCTGGGTTTTGCCTCTATGTCTCTCCTGTTGGGTAACCTTGTGAGTCAACACTTCTTCTCTTCCAGCCTTGACATATGTCTTTTTGAAGAACGAACATCTTACTATTTAGGTTTTGTAGCCTTCTTCACTATTTTTATTGATTTTTTCTGTTGATTGGAGTCTGGAACCCATGCATTGTCTTTCTCTCTATTCAACTGAGTAAAAACCCTGGTGAAGGTCATCAAAGGTCTACAGATCTCTTCATCTTGATTTTAGTCAAGATCATTGTTCTTCAAATTTTTCTTTTTGGGTTTGAAGTTTGTTTTTTCTTTGATTGATTCTTTTCTTTCACTTTTCATTTTGATTGCAACGAAAGGGTGTATTGTTTGTATGACTTTTGCTTGTGCTAGTTTGATTTTCATTCATACAAGACGATAATTAGCAAGACAAGCATTGTGTTGAATGATCATTATTCATACGCAAACAATAAAAAGCATTTTCATGATTGATTGTGCATATTATAAGGTATCTCAAAAGTTTAGCATCACATCAGGATTTGATTGAAGAAAACTTGTTTGAGGACACTCCTTATTAGTGCTTGTTAGTGAAAATAACTCTCTCTCTCTCCCTTAGATAGATGTTCATCGAAAAGAAATGAATGCTTATCGTTTTTGATGCATTTTTGGGACTGAGTCATAATTCCATTCGTTTCACTTTCATGCACCCCTTTTTTTGAGTAAAGAACAACTATAAAATCAACGCTAATTAAAAATTATTTAGAACTTTTTCTTTTCTAGGATCCTCCACCAACAGTAGATTAGGCTTAGTAATTTGGATTAGGCTGTGAGCATAACTCTCCAAAGTTTCCAAAACAAACAGTAGCATCCTAAGTTAGGGAGAGTCAAATCCAATCATCGTATAAGTCTTCTTGGGATCCCCCTCTCACACAGGGGTTACGCACGAGGTCACATTCGGGTAAGCTACGGGAACTAACCCTCTGTGGTTTAACTAATTGTGGTGGTCAGATCGTATTATGGGGATCACTTCAAGGTAAATCCACAATTACTGTGTGCAATCCTTTTAGTTGATTTCAGGCTCGATACCCTGCCCATACGTTCGGATCGGACTGTCGACTGTTCCCGCCCAGGGGATGAATGCGAATTGGTAACCTTAGTGGCCATAATATTTAGGGTCTTACATGAGGTGACGGTGACGGGAAGTCTCACTATACCTGGAGCAGACATTGGTTAAACTCACTCGGGCTCCTTGGAGGGTAAATCCACAATTACTACGTGGAAGCTTGCACCAAGGCATAAATCCGTTAAGAAGGTCGCCATTGTAACTATTCCACCCTATCCCCACCGCTTCTGGACTCGATCACGCGACGTTGGATTTCATCACCAACTAGTACGGTCATCAAAAGAAGGTCATGTTTGCTTGGTTGTGATTCTTAGATTTATATTAGCGTATGTTGTTTCTTTTCAGTAGTTGGCCATAGATCTCTTTCGCCGACTCTTTTTCGCCAACATCGACCCTCCACGCCATTCGCGGAGGCTACAGGGACTTCCTCCAGAAGATATGGAAGGAAACACCCCTTTACCCCCTCATTCTACAGAGCAATCTCCTCAAGAGAGCGAGGTTCAAAACACTACAACTCCCCAGGAATAAGTTCCCACTCCTTTGGAGAATTTTCGGATTGTCTCAGAATCTCCGGAAGCTTACCACATTCCGGAGGGATATGAACGACGTATACTCCAACTGAATTCCGCAGGTGAATTTGTCATCGTCAACCCTTCTGACATTCCAAATGGGTCTCATCAGAACCCTCTAGCCAATGACCACTTTTGGACCGCAAACATTGTTTGAAGTCCACCACGCTTGGTGCGAGATCTTTATGGAACAGGGGAAGGTGTCGATGCACCCATCTCCTACACTGTACCCCTAAACCATTTTACCGGTACCACCACCTTTACAGCCACACCACCCATTGGTACGAACATATCGTCTGTTGGTCCAAGGCCTACTCTTCCCCTCTAGATGGCCCATTCTACGATGGTCCCTCACATTCCGACTATTCCTGTCGGTAATGCGGTGGTCAACCAAGCTACGATTGGTGCACCTATAACACCAAGACCTACACTTCCTTTTGGGTTTAGGGCACTAAATGCTTCCACTGCCACTACTACCCAAACTACTACTACTCAAGTTATGTCGGGAAGTTCCATACCTATCCAACAACCCGGGGGGACTGGTCTTGGTGGTCCTAATCCACTCAGCGACACCGGTCAGTCATTTACATCTAGCTCTCAAATTCCAGGAACTCTACCTCAAGTCGGGGGGCACCCTCCCACCGGAGGACAAATTCCATTAGGGGGGCACCCTCATGCTGGGGGGAAGCCTCAATCCTGAGTCTACCAACAATCACACAGACAAAATGTGTCTGCCGCACCTAATCCATGGAACGTCCTTTTTCAAGGAAACCCACAGTTCCCGGCAGGACACAATCCTCAGACTCCGCAACAACCTCCGTATGGACAAGTGCCAAACCCAACCTACAATCCTCAAAACCCATCCGGTTATCCTCCGCTCACATATGCTTCTCAAAACACCTCAAATCCTATGTACCTTGGTCAAAACCAACCTCACACAAGAGGGCCCACTAGTTACAATTATCCACATAACCCAGTGATTGGCCCCACTGGTGTCCCCATGCCACACCAGCATTACCCACAGATTAACCGACAACTACCTTTTCTAGCTACCCTGGATCTTCCAGACTTGTCTCGGTTAACGAACGATCCTATTTATCATTCTCTGGTTTGGTCAGCTATCCCAGCTAAACTCCCTTCCGACATCCCAAAATTTGACGGAAAGTCTGGAGAAGACCCAAACAACCATGTGATGACTTTCCATTTGTGGTGCTCATCCAACTCCCTCATGGACGATTCTATTCATTTGCTTCTTTTCCAACGAACACTTACGGGTTCTGCAACAAAATGGTATATTGAATTACCACGCACATCTTTTCACGATTTCAACTCCCTCGCCATGTCCTTCCTCACACACTTCCAACTGCCCATTCGATACGAGACGGGTACCAAACTATTAACCTCCCTTCGTCAGACAACGTCTGTACATATCTCCGATCATATTCATTAATGGAGACAACGATGAAGGCTAATCAAAGCGGTCATTCCCGACCAATTGTTAGCGGAATGGTTCACTAAATCATTGTTACCCCAGATCGCTCGTGATGTTACCATGGGTGGTGTGGTCACCGAGGAAGAAGCCATTGCCCGAGCTCAGTATTTAGATTTAGTCTATTCACAATCCGGTACTCTGTACGAGTTGATATCGAATGCTACTTGTGCCACTAACGATCCATCCAAACCATCATCTGCTTCCCACGCGGATGGAGTTATTGGCTTCATCAAAACCCAATCTGATACCCAGTCGGCTGGAACAATTCAGCAACCCGCTTCGACAACTGCTCCCATCTCGAATGCACCCTCTTCCACCCCCCCTCAAACTCAGTTCTATGAGGTGAATGCGGTCCAATCAACCCCTTCACAACAACTTGGGGGCAAGAAGAAAGAGAGAAACAAACCAAAGAAAAATAATAACAACGAACAACCCAAAACTCAACCACAAACCCCTGCTGCTAGAAAACAACCACAACGAAAACCGAAATTCCCATGTCTCATCTGTGGTGATGATCACTACACCCGAGACTGTCCACATCGCGATGAGGTGGCCAAAATTTTCAAGGGAAATTCACAACCCGTTGTACTCACTCAGCCTTTTCCATAGCAGCAATCTTTGGTTTCCCAAACCCCCACGCCGGGGGGCAGCTCCAACCAACCCCATGATGAGGCCTCGACAAGCATCCACATTTACATGTTTAACGGGGTTAATCTAACCACTCGCTCTGCGACATACGACACACCAGTTAAACCTGATAAACCGAAGATTGTTAACAGTCCTCCACCAGACTCGTTACCATCCTCTGTTAACCCTCCGTCTGTTAGCCCTCCATCCGGGCCACTTCAGATTGAAAAACCTTCTTTTGACTCTATCTTACGCCCTCCTAAGAGTACCATCCGGAAATCTACCTTCAATCCTAATTCACGGGTATCCCAAAATTACAATATTGTAGAAGAATTGGCCCAAGCACCGTGCGCTATGTCCGCCTTGGAAGTTCTACAACACTGTCCCAACCAATGTAGAACGCTCTTAGCCGCCATCGTCACTTTTGATCCTGAGTCATCAAACAACCTCACGTTTAATCTGGACGATCATCAACCACGACTCTCCCACCAGCTAGCCTTCCAAATCGATGTTGTTGTGCACAATCAACAAATCCACCGAACTATTCCGGATGAGGGAGCCTCTACTTGTGTCATGTCCTTAGCTTGTTGGAAAGGCTTAAAATCACCTTCCCTTAACAAATCCGCTACGATGTTACGCGCTTTCGATGGATGAGGTTTTCATCCTCATGGATTATTACAATCCTTAGTCGTTAAGTTGGGTGGCAAAACTATTACTGTTGACGTCGAGGTGGTCGATTCTCCCCTCGACTACAACCTATTACTCGGAAGAAGTTGGTTCTATGCTATGACTGTCATCGCCTCGTCGGTGTTTCGATGTGTACAATTCCCCCATAAAGGAAAAATTGTCACCATCGATCAGCTTGATTTCTGTACACCTGACGCTTGCATCCTTGCCACCAACAACATTCCTTTTTTGGGAGACCATCCAGTTACATATGAAAGCATTGGTGTTGTCTTATTAAAATATTCTAGCCTTATGGGTACTTTCCCTACACCACTTCCACCTACCGCACATCATATTGTCATCGTCAATATGATCTCGACTATGCCCTATCAATCCTTGGAATCATCTGACCCTTGGATTGTACCTAGTCCTTTGGAATTCGATGTGCTCAGTGACACTATGCCACTTAGCCCAACCGAGGCCGCATACGTAGCTATTCAATCTACCTCTCCCTCTCCCAAAAAGTCACATTCGTTGGCACCCAATGCTTACTCGATGCCCTCATGGTTAGATTCCCTATCATCTGTCGTTGATTACATTTCCCACATTTTTCCTTCTGACAAATTGATTATGGAAATGCTCAGCATCGACAACCTGCCTTGGGATGAAAACCATCATTGATCCTCTTTTCTTCCAACGTTGGAAGAAATTCAACAAGACATACGCTCTGTCTTCCCTCCTGATGTTGTCGATGCTCCGCAATCTCCCATCCTCACACAAGATGCTTTCTCTGAGGGGAACATGGGTAAAATCTCTACTACGATCATTGTTGGCATATCGATCAAAGAAGGTGTCGTGGAAAACATTCACCTTGGTGCTAATTGCACACCCAACGAAGCGGTGTCTTACACTTCTTTGTTCAAGGAATTTTGCAATGTCTTCGCATGGAGCTATGAGGAAATGCCAGGGATTGACCCTTCAATCGTCATACATGAAAATAAAACTTACCCTGACACAAAACCTGTTCGACAAAAACTTCACCCGGTTCATCCCAAGAAAATCGCAGCTATAAAGGCAAAAGTTGAAAAACTTCTCAAATATGGATTTATCTACCCCGTCCCTTTAACCGAATGGGTCTCCAACCTTGTTCTAGTTTCCAAAAAACAAGGGACCATCCGTGTTTGTGTTGACTATCGTGACCTCAACAAAGCTTGTCCTAAGGACAACTACCCCATGCCCTTCATCGATCGAATCATCAATAATTGCGCAGGGAGTGTAATCTTCTCTTTCATGGATGGATTTTATGGGTATAACCAGATTGAAATCTTACCTGCTGATCAATATAAGACAACCTTTATCTTCCCATGGGGAACTTTCGCCTACCGAAAACTACCTTTTGGCCTTAAAAATGCTGGTGCTACTTTCCAGCAGGCCATGTTGTACGCTTTCCATGACATCAAGCATATTGCGGAGCCTTACCTCGACGATTTACCCGCCCATTCATCCAATCGATCCGATCACATTGATCACTTACGGGCGATTTTTCTTCGATGTAGGTTCTATCGTATTCACTTGAACCCACACAAGTGCATTTTCGCTGTCGAATCTGGTCGACTCCTCGGCTTCATTGTCTCCAAAGATGGGATCAGGGTGGATCCATTAAATATTAAGGCCATCCTAGCCTTACCCCCACCTACCAACTTAACCCAACTCCAAAGTTTGCAAGGCAAAGAAAACTTTCTTCGTCGTTTCATCTGCAATTATGCTGAGATCACTAAAGGATTTATGTGGTTACTGCAGAAAAACATCCCTTTCATCTGGGATGACACTGCCCAATGTCATTTGATGCCCTCAAGCATGCCTTGACCCACGCTCCCTTGTTACACCCTATGGAGTATACAAATTATTATATCCTTTACTTGGCTGCCTCTACTTCCACCATTGCGATGGTGTTAGTCCAGGAGGACCCTAACGGCGAAGAACATGTGATTTATTATCTAAGCAAGAGTCTATCTGGACCCGAACTCAGATATTTGAATGTCAAGAAACTGGCTCTGGCAGTCGTCATCATTGTCCATAGGTTCCGCCATTACATCTTACTACGCACCACCACGGTAATTGCAGACTCCAACCCCATGCACCACGTCTTGACACGTCAAGTGCTTGGGGGGAAATATTCAAAATGGATTGTTATTCTTCAAGAATTTGATCTTGAGTTTACAAAGGCTAAAGCCAAAAAATCCCTAGTGTTTGCCGAGCTCATCAGTGCTCTACATCGTGCCGATGAAGACATCGAAACTAGAGATTCTCTCCCCGATGAATCTCTCTTCCTCATCAACACCTCTGATCCTTGGTACGGAGACATCCTCCTCTACCTTCAAACTCAACATTTTCAGCCCAACATCTCTTGCGAAGAGCATCGATGCATTCGTCACCACTCTCACCGATATCTTATCCTCGGCGACACCTTGTACCACCGTGGTATTGACACCATCCTTCGGCGCTGTCTGAATCACGAGGAGGCTGAACGTGTTTTGAACGATTGTCACCTTGGCGCCTGTGGCAATCACCTCTATGGGATGGCCACAGCCCAAAAAATCTTACGTTCTAGCTACTTTTGGCCCTCCATTTTCAAAGATTGCATCGAGGCTGTCAAAAAATGCCCACCCTGCCAAATATTTAACAATAAGGCACGCACCCACCCTACTGCGCTGCACCCCATTATCGCCATCGGACCCTTTGTCAAATGGGGCATTGATTTCATGCAGTGTAAGCCTACCTCAACCAGGGGGCATGGTTACATCATCGTCGCCGTCGACTACTTCACCAAATGGGCTAAGGCTATGCCTACCTTCCTGAATGATGGTCGTACTGCAGCGTTGTTCCTTTTCAACCATATCATAACTCGTTTTGGAGTACCACGTGCCATTGTCACTGATCATGGTGCACACTTCAAAAACTAGATGATGATCAAGTTACATGTCAAATTGGGTTTTCGCCATGAAAACTCATCCCCTTACTACCCTCAAGTGAATGGACAAGTTGAAGCTATCAACAAAGTCCTAAAAACCATGATCCAACACATGGTAGGGGAAAACAATACATCGTGGCATTTACAATTGTTCTCCGCTCTATGGGCCTATCACACTTCTGTGAAAACCTCAACTACATTCACTCCTTTCTAGTTGGTCTATGGCATTGAAGCCATCCTACCAATCGAGTGTGAGATTCCATCACTCAAATTGAAAGTAGAACTCCTGCCCCATACTTCTGCTGAAGAAGAACGATTCTTGTATCTATCCAAGTTGGACAAAACACGTCGCGATGCTACTCTCACCAATGAGGCACATCAGAAATGAATTAAGAGTCAATATGACAAATCCGTCCACCCCCGGACTTTTGTAGAAGGAGACTTAGTCCTCGTTTACGACCAAGCTCACAACAAATTGGGGATGGGAAAGTTAGAACCTATGTGGCACGGTCCCTACATCGTGAAGTGTGTTCTACACAAAGGTGCTTACGAACTCATAGATCATGATGGAATTTCCCTAGGAGATCCCTGCAATGGGATTTACCTTAAAAAGTACTATGCCTAGATCACCTAGCATTTGTACGTTGTACATTATTGTATTTTAGTTTGGTGTTTTATTTCTTTCGCGTGCTCGAGTCTTTACCTTTGTCGCTCATGACTATGCTTGTGTTTTCATGCGCAGATGATGTCTTCCTTTCCTATCTTTTTTGGGTTCGCGGATGGCGCTAGTCGACATACCTGAAACATTGCTTCAGCAGCATGGGTTATTTACCAATTTGACGAGGTGGTGAGTTCAGGGGTATCTGCTTAGGACCAGCAACCAACAACATGGCAGAATATCATGTTGTCATCGGACTGTTGACCCAAGCCTCCTCCCTAGGTATATCTCGCATCATTATTTACTTAGACTCCCAACTCATGGTTTATCAACTCAATCGTATCTACGCTATCCGTAGTCCTATCCTGCTACGTCTACACTTACAAGTTCGTCGCCTTGAACGAATGTTCGATTACATTGAATATAGACACATTCCAAGAGAACTTAATAGTGTTTTTGATTCATTAGCTAACTATATCATGGATCGGTATCTTGCCCACATATAAGAGTTAAGGAAAACAAAATTGTACATTACATGTAAATTAAAACACATCACAGACATCGTCATGTACAAATCATTGGCACTGTAAAAACTCGAAACTATATATATATATATATATATATGGCGTGAATGAAATGTTTGGATTACATCAAAAAGTATGTAGAAGGGAAAAATGTTGGGCTTTTCCACCCATACAACGTCGCCTGACAAGGCATACAAAAACATAATCAACGGAGAGACTCTAATCTCCCCGCACTACATTGTGCTACGAATAACACATCACCGCACACACTATGCGCCTCAATAGAGAATTGATATTCTCTGGTACTCCCATAGTGTGCCTCTACAGATGTAAAGGCACTTCTCCCCTCCGTAAAGAAGGAATGCCCATCGTGAGGCCTTGGAGGTTTCTCTCAACCTCCCGGAGACCTGGCACTGGTACTGTCGGACCTGCTACAACCGGGATGCCCCCGTGACGTCCTGGTACCGGTATATCAGTCGAGTGCACTCCTCCCTTGTCTGCACATTGAAAACATACATCCGTTAAAACTCTTCTACATACCCCAAAAAAATAGATATACATCAAAAACTCAAAAAACAAAAACTAGACAAGGTATGGCTCAGTCTCTTACCTGACACATCCCAGTCTTCCCCCGCGGGCAAAATCAAATCCATGCTCCCGTAGAAATCTACCTCAGCATAAGGGAAGTCCTCTATCCAGAGATACTATCATCTCAGCCAGGCAAAGAAATCGCCATTGAAATGGAACTCTAACTCTGATACTAGCCTTGGAGACAGACTAGTCCACCTCTCCATCCTAGGTTCATCTAGTGGTCACACCACCAGTGCTATCTGAGGCTGCATCTAAGGGATGCGCTCTAGAAAAAATGAGACCAAAAATGAGCCATAACCAAACTACTTCTGTCCAGTCCTGCACCGTGAAATTTGTTCCTTCACGTTTCGAAGGAACCCTGCACTCCATTTGAACAGTGTTGGTTCCAAACACTGAACACCGTAATCCACCTGCAATCTTGATTCCAAATGCATGCTAGTACTTCCTGTCACGCTCGTTATAGAAAACAGTATAGACCGGAGGGGCATTTCTCGAATATCCTTGATAGGGATTCTACCCCCTACCAGCCTTGCTCCTGGGATACAATGGAAAGCCAGGTACATGTCCACTTGTTCAGGTAGCGTCCTCTGCCCGGAGAAAGATATGGGGACCCCTCTTTTCGAGAGGCTAGTCAGAAAATACACGTCTTATAACTCAATGGTTAAAATATATGTGCCAATATGGAATCCTTGTTCTGCAACATCCCATATGTCAATCATATGCTCGAGCAATAAGATCTCTTTCTTCATTTTTTGCAACTTGAATAATTTGAGAAAAACACAAGCTCACAACGTGGCCCGTGTACGACAACTTCGCAAGGTAGCTAAGTCATCCATCTCATGTTCTCTTTCTTTCCACTCGATCATGGTCGCTGAAGTTACCTACAAAACAAAAAAATAAAGAAACTCATTATTTCCACGTTTTGACAATTTCGGCAATTTTCAAAAGCAATTTAAAACATGAAATAAGATGCCCACATCATTTAAAAGTAACCACACACTCTTTATAACCACCACGCCCTCTCTCAAGCATTTAACATTCATTAAACAACAATGAAGATGTTTCAAAAAATCAAAACGACTTTGGGGCTGCGTGGGCATATGGGGAGATGTTTCATGGGTTCTTTTGCTAAAAAACAACCTAACTAATTGACTATTGGAGTGTTGGCATCTTAGCCACCCTTCTCTAAAACGTTTTTTGTAAAAGAATCCCATTTTTCCATTGATTGTGAAAGAGGTCGATTTGGTTTTATTTGGGGCAACTTAGGGCTTCATATTTTAAAATAAATGATGTTATGAAAATGAATGTGAAACCATGTGTTTGAAAGAAGAAGGGATGGACATCTACCTGGTCTGAACGACAAGAGAAATGGTCAACCGTAGCTCCAGCAGTGAACAAAACAAGATCCACTTCAAACTGAGAATCTCCACTACTCCAAAATCCTTGCAAAATGAAATGGTAAATGAAATTTTCAATGAATTGTTATTTATAAATTTTCATTTTCACATAAGGTATGGTTATTTATGGGTTTCTCTAACAATATAATGGCTTCACTAAACCCTGGTTTGTAGTTTTGGCATCACAGGTTCCCTGGCAGTCCTGATGAATTATTTACCTTGTCGCACTTATGAGCATAGTCTTAGTTCATTCTCGAGCTCGATAATATGAGAACGTAACCGGGTAAAATTTTATCTATTTTTCGAACCCGTATGGATACGAACATACGAAAAAGGAACCCCCCTGGAGTCTACTTTAAACCCTTTTCAGACTCTCTAAATATGAAAATATTGTCGAGTGACCTTGCTTCCTTTCACACTCGTTAAAAGGTCAGAAAGGGCGTCTTTTGAGATATAGTTTAACCCTTTTTTGGTCTCGTTAGACTACTGTATGAAAAAGGAACTAAGAGAGTTCTCTTTTAAGTTTTTTTCCAAACTCTATAATCCTAAAAAACCTTCGAGTTTTCTGACTTTGGACTCGTTAAAGCACACATCGACAGGCCCATATGGGACCGAACCCTTACTTCTTCCGGTTCGTTAAACAAAGGAAGAGGAACTTACCGAAGGTGAGTTATATCGAGTATGTGTTATCCTCCTCGAGCTCATTAAATCAAAAAGAGGTACTCATCTATCTGGATGGGGGGGGAAATTGAAAGGAGAAAGCCAAGAAGTCTCTTGAGAACATCATCCAACACTTCTTAGAGTCACCCTTGAACATGGCACTTTGTCATTTGCATATATCATAATCCGCTAAACCTCTGCACTGAGCCAATTCTTTGATTTCCTTTCGCTCCTTTGGGTCACCCGACGCAAGTCACAGTATCCACTGTATAGTTTTGGTCCATGTCATGTTTTGTTGTTGTGCCTCAGTGTTCAAGGGAAGTATCTGCCTCGAGATTCAGCCATCCCAAATATCTTGCCTCAAAACCTGTGTCAGTCCATGTCCATTTTCTCTACCAATTACATCTCTATGTCTGTTTCGTGTCGTTGATGGGCGATACATCAAGGCCCTCCCTCAACGAGTCTATTCCTATCGACTTCAACACATTATCTGGGAATCATACTTAGAAACCAGTTAGTACTTTGGGACCTGCATGCCTCAATGGCAGGCCTCCTCACGTTCGACAGTAGGTATACATCATTGACCTCTGATTGAATGATTCCACAGGTGTTCGACTTCATCTCATCTATTCACATTTGCTGGAATGTACTAGGGTACCTTGGGAATCATTGACATTAATGGTGATTTTCCTCGCACTTGTTAACGATTCACACCATTGACCGGTAATCAAGTGGTTTCTGCCATGTTCGACATCAAGGTATCTATTCACATGGTTAGGATCGTACCACGTTTGGATTGGTGAGAAGACCCTGGGCTGAGTAACCACTTTGATATATACTTTTCCCAGGCTGCGAAGGAGTTTTTATTGGACAAGAACACATACACTGTCACATAGATCCACTTTGTATTGGTCATGGCTATGTCTTGTCATCTCGTAGATCCACTGTGTATTCTTCGTGGCTACAAGCAGTTTGAGTCATCAGAGTATAGATCCACATTGTATCTTCGGTGGATATACCTTTTTCATCAATACAATTATGGATCCGCAGTGTATTTTATGGCGGCCATATCTTGCAAGCCTTGATCACCCAAGCATAGGTATGCCTGCCTTGGGTTTTGAAACATGTCATGATATTTGTTGGATGTTTGTGTGCAG
>ML788248.1:10337-23030 GCA_009831015.1 Picea engelmannii
CTCTTCTTATTTCTTGTACATATCTTGTTTGCATCGTCTCTGTACATATCTTGTATATCTATCTCTTGGAAGATAATGTGTTCCAAGAAGAACTATATCTCTGGAAGAACAAACAAGATGAAAATGGATATCATTAGATAATAGACATGAAAGGATGAAATACAAGAAGCTATTGCAAGATAAGCCGAATCAATCATGAAGAAACTTAGAAGAATCAAAGACAGAAAGAAGTCAGCAATCGAGAGGAAATTGGAAAAAGACTTATGACGTTTTGTAGAAAACAACAAGACGGAAGCGTGGACTCTGTTAGACGGAGGGAGTCGATTATATGCACTTATACATGAAGCAAGGATTAGGAGGGAGCTAATCCTATGATCCATTGAAGATGATGAAATACATATATCCATGGTAGCAGCCATGAAAGACAGTACGTGTTCAGTTCAATCGCAGAAGAAGACTTCTTCGAAGAGAGGCCTTAAAGTATTCCTGGTTGTCCATCCAGATCCGTGATCCTATGATGAAAGGAAGAAGTGGAATCTTTAGGACATGGAATCTATAAGAAACTCCATGAACCCAAGAGCTAAAGAAAAACATGAAGATTCCAAGAAAGAAAGAAAAGCCAGAACAACCAGTCATAATAAGAATCAAAAGATTATCAGCCTAATATGAACTCAATAAAAGCAATCAAGCAGAAAAACTGAAAGTCATGATGAAGAACAGTGTATGAAATACTTATGAATGAAAGCATTGCGAGATCTAAAACTAGAGGTTCTCCCAGATGGAGGGAGAAGACTATGCTGATTACCTATTCCAGTAAACCAGACATATCTCTACATAAGTCATTATATCATTCACAACATCCATGAGTTGGAGTTCTACATCAGATGAATGCAAAGAATGTTTTCCAGAGAACTTGAATAACGAGCGTATGAAGAGCAATCTCAAGACTCTAAGGCATACCAGAAAGAGACTCTTATATGCAGATAAAAGAAGATAACTTGGTGGAGAACCTCCAGTGCACAGCAGAAGCGTGGTGAAGATTTCCTATGACATCAAGATGACTACTCAGTAGATCAGATCTCATGATGACAGAAGAAGTGCCACACAGAGATGTTCCAGTTTTCTAACTATGATATACTCTATTGTTCAGATCTACATGAAGCCTTCACAGTGTTCCAGACTAAAGTACATTTGAAATCAAGCATTACATTATCCATGATGAAGTCTAGAAAGGAGAAAATGATTCTCCAATACATATCTCCACAGATGAGCAAATAAGCAGACATTTTGGTAAAGCTTCTATCCAAGATGAAAGAGTTTGCATACTCAAGCTGGAGCTCGTGGAAGCCACTTCCTTCTTATTGAAAAAGGAAGAAATGACTCCAAGTTAGGAGGGAGCACTGAAAACATTATTGAAGACATTCATTTTTAAGATTGAAAAATAGTCCATCTTGGACAGATGCTTTCCTGTTCGGAAAGTGGATTGAGATTTCTGACGGACAGTCACTTCCCATTGTGATTAACATGAGAAATAGTTTGATTGTTGATGTATCATAGACAACGACTTCCCATTGTGGTTAACATGGGGAGTGGTCTAGGGCAGTCTCTCTTCTTGAGGATTACTCAAGAAAACTGGCCCACCTCGCCGGACAGCGATTTCTCATTGTGGTTAACATGAGGAATGGTCTGTTTTGGAGGTTGATGCAAGACAGTCTTTTCCTCTTGTGGTTAACAGAGGAAATGGTCCGGACAGTCATTCCTTAGAGTTTATACATTCTCTCCAAGGTGCACTTTGATTAGTGTGGGAGGAATGGCCCAGGGTGGGGAATGGTCCAGGCTCAGCAATCAGGGACAAACATTCCTTAGGGTTTATACATTCTCTCCAGGGTGCACTTTGATTAGTGTAGGAGGAATGGCCCGGGGTGGGGAATGGTCCAGGCTCAGCAATCAGGGACAGACATTCCTTAGGGTTTATACATTTTCTCCAGGGTGCACTTTGATTAGTGTAGGAGGAATGGCACAGGGTGGGGAATGGACCAAGCTCATCATTCCTTAGGGTTATACATTCTCTCCAAGGTGCACTTTGATTAGTGTAGGAAGAATGGCCCAGGGTGGGGAATGGTCCAGGTTCAGAAGACAGGACAATTATTCTTCCTTGCTTGAGAAGAATAGTCCAGATATCTCATTATTCTACTCTGAGGCAGATATTCTTTCAGAGCTCACAGATGTGAGTGAAAGATTGGCCTAGATGATTCAGTTTATATCATAACATTGTTTCTGTGCAGGTTGCTATCAAATGTTTGTTATGAAGACTATATGACAGTAGATGTAGACTACTATGGTGGATATGTTCCACTGTTCGTGAGGCAGATATTCTTTCAAAGCTCACAGATGTGAGTGAAAGATTGGCCCAGATAATTCAGTTTATATCATAACATTGTTGCTATCAGATGTTTGTTATGAAGACTGTATGACAGTAGATGAAGACTACTGTGGTGGATATGTTTCACTGTTCGTGACTATACGTTGTTGATCAAGTACTTGTGTGTTACTTGGTGTGGTAGTGAACCACTGGATTGTAGTTATGTACTACTATGGATAGACAAAGTTGTGTTCTATTTTTGTTCTAATTGCCTTGAAGACTATCAGCAGTTTATTGGAGATAATCATCATCCAGACGAATGATGAATAGAGATTTTCCAGACGGAAAATAGTTCAGAGCATTTACTCTTCTAGATTATAACAATGACTCTTGTATCACTCTATGGTGTGAGTGACTTATCCAGCATCATGTCTAATTACTCAGATGAAGTATGGTTTCGAGAGATGATGCAATTGATGGTGATGGTGATGCTCATGATCTAGTCATGAGATAGTCTAGACGACTATATTGATGCTACCGGGTAAATTGTATGTTTTTGTGCTCAAGACCATTACCTGTAATACCTCCCTAGCTAGGAGGGAGTGTTAATATTATGGTAGTTGCGGGAGGTATTTACCTCCACGTGTGAACCTGACGAGAATAGAAGACTCCGAAAAGCAAGAGAAAACCCTAATGAGTTGGCTAATAACCCTAGAAGTCTTGTCGGCTCAAGAAAATAATTTATATAGGTTATTAGCCTCCAAGAGAAGAAGTCGGCCAGAAATAATAATAATATACTGAACAGACACATATCCAGAAGGAGAAGTCGGCCCCAACAAATCTGGCAGAACCAGTATAAATACAAGGCGCCAGTTCTCATTTGACACATCTCAAAATTGCAGAGCAGCAAGTGGTGCGCACTGCAGTTCCCAGTTTGGTGCGCAAGTGTGGAGGAGAGTTGCAGGTGCAGCTGCTGCAGCTAGCAGTTTCAATATTGGCTTGGACTATCTCTTAGCTAGGGTTTGGACTATCTGATCAGCTATTGTTGGTGCGCTATCCTTGGAGGAAGATGCGCTACACCTGGTTTGGCTATCTAAGCCTAGGGTTTGCTTCCGAGGTAATTCTCAGTCAAGGTTAAGGTGCTCGGAGGGTGGCTTCGGCCTATGGTTGGGTGACGAGGGTATCGTCAATGGTAAAACGAGCACACCATCTTCTATATTCTAACAGTGTCAACCCAAAACTCTCCTCCCCCAATTACCAAGTGGTTGTTGGATGCTCAAGAAGTGAGGCAACGAGGCCTACCCTAGCTTCACAGGTCAACCCTAAGATCCAAGTACTCCCGGAAAGGACGTCGCGCGCCATGAGACCGTCCCCGGCCTAGCACCTTTCGTTGCCTTCCTCAAACCCTGTTTTAAATGGCGAAGATGGTGAGTTAAGGTGTCCTATTAAGTCTAATAAGTTATAAGGCCTATGGACTAAGTGTTTTTAGGTGTTTGGGTGTGTTTAGGTGACTTTTACTTGCCCAAAAAGTGCCAAAACCAAAACTTTTAACCAGCATAAAATGTGTTCTAAATCACTAGATCAATGCATGTAAATCACATATAGAACCTTAAAAGAATGCTGGAAATAAATATTGTTTTTACACCATCAACATGCCCATGTGTGTTTGAAAGTTTTAAAGATAAATGCTTAAATGACAAGAGCTTGCAAGAAAGAAAGATTGAAACACAAGATTTAATCCTATGCCTCTAGAGTCTATGGGCTTAAACTAGCATATGTTGTGTGAGATCTACTCTAAATAATTTTAACCATAAGCATATTAGACATCCACAACTAAGCTAGCCATACTATATGGGGGTTGGCTAGGCCAACTTCACATCCATGGTGTAGAAAATACGAAAAATAAAACTTGAAATAAAATACAAGAACGACAAACCATTCACAATGGCACAAGGTGGAGGCAAGCCTTCCTATTTTGTGCCAAAGGGGGTTGAAAATTAAATGACTAAACTACCACTAAAGCAATCCTAGCCACACAACCTTGCCCTAATGACAAGTGGGGCAAAAGAATGAAAAAAACGCAGAAAATTAAAACTACACCCTAGCCTTACAATTTTGGGGGGTTGGCTTTGCCAATCTCTCACCCAAGGAATAGGCACTAACAACTTTACAAAAAGAGAAAACTTATTACAAGAATACAAGCCTCAAGGGAACTTCCCGAGGGCTTGCTACAATGCTAGAATGAAAGAGGAAAGGTTGGGTGTTTGTTACCCAATCAAAGGAGGAGCCTTTGGTGTGTTTTGTGACCGAAAATGGGCAGCATAACCCCTTGACCTGGTAAGAACCTGCAAAAACCAGCAAGATATTGCTTGCTGGAAATGTTGCACAACACACAAGAAAGTTAAGAAAACTCTCGTTTTTCAACGGAAATTTCCTACATACAAATTTTTTTTAAAAGTATTGATTTTATATGACCTATCTAAGATTGTTAGCAAATCGAATCTGATATGAATGAGCAGAAACTAAGATGTGAAAGACTATGAAGTTTAGGTGAGCTATGAGGGTAGACTCTTGCTCGAGACTATCCCAACAAAACCCTTGAAGCAAAACCTGCAATCTTTGAAACACAATGTGAGATGCAATAGTAGATAATGAGTTGCATAGGCAAATAACATAAACTAATTTATATCATTAGCTACCCAACACATTTAGGCCAGCAACTACACTATTGCCTAACCTATCAAAGTAAACTAATTTACCCAAGAGATCTACTCAATATTCACAAAATGTATAAAGAAACAATATCACCTCATGTGCATGGAGTAGCAAGACTAATCTTTGTTACTTCAAAATCCTCCAAAGCCTTTCTATTAATCCAAGGGAGAGTCTTGCAGCAACTAGTTGCTCCAAAACTCTCAAGAGCAAGATGGAGTGAGACCAAGATGGAAAAATGAGAGAGAGATGGGGCAAGAATCCAGTAGCATAACAATAGCTCAAGAGATGGTCAGAAATGAGTGAGGGAGGGGTTCTATTTATTCTTGGGAAGGCAAAGCTACCCCTCTTGGATGAGTTACAAGTGTCACACATCAAAGAAAAGTCACTTTTAGGGTTTTGGTAAGTTAGGGTTTTGGCATGGATGAATGAAGTGGCAATGAGTTGGAGTGAGTTGGCAAGGCTTTGACAAGTCAAATGATGAGTTGTAGGGTCTAGGGAGGCACACCAAGGGACAGAATAAGTCTCCCATTAATTTTTTTATTTATTTTTTACTTTTTGGAAACTTTCTAGAAGGGGGGCACACCTCTCTAGGGAAAATGACGTTTTTGCTTAATGGCTAGGTGAGGGGGTGATGTGAGGGTTGGAAAAGGTTAGGAATAGTCTTTTTTATCATTTTCCATCTTTATTTTACCCCATTTGCTCATAAATTACAAAAATGACATTTTTCCTATGTCATGACTTAGCAATTAAAATTGTTGTTTTGACTGACTGAGACTCCTGGTGGACAAACACCTAGCGAAAGTTGTCCGACTGAGCTGAAACTTGGTCCAAGGGTGTAGGGGGTCTCATTCCATTTCTTTTGAGCACAAATACCCCTAGCAAAAGCCCAAGGACCTAGTTTTTTACAATATTTGCTCAAAAATAATTAAAATTAATTAATTAAATTACCCAACCTTAGGCAATTTTAATTAATTAAAAAAAACCTATCTAGACTCAACGGAATTCCGCGAAACTTTCTAAGATGTCATACATGGTCATTTACATTGTTTCTAAACACTAGCTACCAGAGGATAACTCCATTAGAACGTCTTTCACCACTTTGGAGGAATTATTGCTGGTGGGAGTGAAAAACTCAAGGGAAATTAATAAGGCTGAAAAGCCAAATTAATAACCTGAAGATAAAAAACACTCAGTGAAAGAAACTCCCCTAATGAAGAAATCCCAAGGCAACTAACCTAACTATGATCCATGCAGACCTATTACATTATTAACCCACGCAGGGGTGCGGAAATTCCGATTACAAAAATATGTGCTGGAGGCAAAAATTGCCCAGTAGAACCAAATAGTCTTCGACATGTTTGCATCTATTGATGCATATCTTCATGGTACATGGAGTTGACCCCCTAGTTGAATGGGCGGTCAACACAGCGGAAATAACCAGAGAAACCAAACACAACAACAGAGAAATTTTCACCCAACAGCAATCTTCCTTCATTTTATTAAATCTGGAAAATCTGGGTATAGACCCACAGAGAAATATGCAATTGTGTGAGAACCTGTAACTCGGCCCCCACTAGAAATCAGTCTCAAGAAATCGGCCCCTCTGCTGGAAACCGGCCCCCAAGAAACCTTGGCCTCCTTCAGAATTTGGTCCCTTGGCTGCTAGGAAACTTGGCCTCTCCTCTTTCCAACTCGGTTGTCCTAAAATTCTCCCTGAGATCCTTCTCTACAATCCCTCACAATTCTCCTCAATCACTCGAGTCTCTCACTCCTTGAGAAAATTGCTTCCCCAATGTGTCTTCATCCTCTCCCTTAGGTTCACTTTATATTTTCTCCATTGGCCAAATCCCCAATCTCCAAAGTGATAAGAGGGCTAGGATTAAATCCTAGCCTTCTTAGATCAACGGTGGAGATTAGATCTAATTCACTTAAATAATTAATTATTTATCCTTAGAAAACTTTAGCCCAAAGTTTACATTAATCAAATAATTCAATTAATGTATTTTTCCTAAGTTAAACTTAGGAAGGAGCTCATATTAGTTGCTCCTCTCGAACAACCACCTAGAGAGGACTTCTCTTCCACATGCTAAGACACCAAGCCAATGTAGAACACCTTCTGAAGCTATAGAAATCTCAAACTTTGATGCAAGTTCGTTCGGTTGTGTCCCTATTGTCGCTGCAACTGTTTGCCTTTCTTTCTCTGTGGACACTGAGTGGCAAAGTGACCATTCTTATGGCAAATGTAGCATTTGATCTTGCTCATGTCTCTCTTCTGCCCAGACTGTTGCCCCTCTCCCTGACTGTTACCCTTCTTGACAAAACATTTCCCTTTGCCTTTCTTGGTTTTGCTGACAAGGGCTAAGTTTTCATCTCCTCCACCTCCTCCCTGCTTGTTGGATCTGGACTCCTTCCAAGTCTCCTCCTAAATGTAGTCATCCCAAAGTCTCTCCCACTTGGGAAGCTGCTCCCGGGCACAGATGCCCATGATGAATGGTTCTCATGCCTTGGGGAATCCATTCAGAGCAACATTTACTAGCTCTGCATCCAATATAGCCTCTCCAATAGCTGCAAGCTGGTCACGGATCTATGTGATCCTCATAAGGTAGCTGGTCACATTGTCAAAGTGGATCATTCTGCATTCTCTAAGCTTATCTTTGAGAATCATCTTCCAATTCACGATATCACTTTGGAAAAGTGATACTGGGGCATCAAACATCTCCTCGGAATTGGCCTTCTCTGACACATGTGGGATCAGATGATCCTTGATAGCTTCTAGGATTACCCTTTGTGCCTTTATTTCTTTCTTCTCCAATGTTGCCCGTACAGCCAAATCTACCACTGGCTACACTTCTTGTGTGCCCTACGCTACAGTCTGTGTTGTTGTTGGAGCTAGCTTGCATTACTAGATCTTATTATAGAATGTTTAATCTATGATTTCATGTCATTCTTGTTTGAATTCATGTTTTCTAGATTGAATGTGTAGGAAGTGGATGCATCTACTTTTAACAATTTCTTTGTAACATTGTCTTAAGTTTGCAGGATCTCTAATTTGGAGGAGTGGAAGACTCTAGCTTGAGTCTCCAACACCTTCAAGTCCATCTAATCGGAAGGATTCCCTCTTCAATACATCAAAGAGACCCCATAGCCCAAAGTTGGCTTCCATCCGGCATTCTTTCTCCCTTATCTCATTTTTTCTCTAAAATCTATTTGGATTACTAGTTGCTTACTTTATCTTAAAATCTATATCAGATTTCAAAATCCTTCTTATCTAAGTTAGTAAGTGAATTTAAAAGTTGATCTAAATTTCATTTTCATTTCATCATCTTAAGCTAGATCTAGTGCAAGAAAAGTCATTTTTAGCAAGTAATTTACTTCGAAATTTTTAGAGGCTAAAAGTTGACTTATTTCAAAGATCTTTTAATTCCATATTTGGCAATTATAGTGCCTTTAATTTGTTGTTTTAAAACAGCAAACAAATATCCTAAGGAGACGAGCTTTTTAGCTTGCTCTTCTTAGTTCCTTTTGTATTTTTTACACCAGTTTTCCTTAGTCAATTTTTTGGGTTTTCATACTAATAACCAAAGACACTTCCAAAGTGTTTTTCGCCATCTTTTGTCATTGTTTGCTCGCTGTTTTGTGCAGGTTGGCGAACAGATAAGAGGAAACTCTGTCCATTTTGGACGCATGTGAAACATCCGGGACCCCCAGGAGCCCCTTTTTCTTCAATAAAAACTTGTAAAACCTTGTAAATACTTGTGACCCCCCTAATGTATGGTCACAAGTCATTCCAAAAAATATCTTTGTAATTTTATTAACAAAATCAGTGGGGCTACAAGCTCCCACTCTTCATCCCCCCTAGGGCAGGTATACTTCATCCCCCATGTCTTGTTCTGGGCAAGTATACTTCATCCATTACTTCTTTGCTTCATCTCTTAAGACATAAAGATCTCTTGACTTGACTGACTAGTGAGAGGGGGGTATTTTTTGCATCCTTGCTTTAGTTCATTAGCCCTTTAGGTCATTAAGGACATCTCCCTTGGGATAATTTTGACATACTCCTAAACAGAAAGGGATTTCCTATTAAGGTAACAGTGATAGGTCACCCCCTTGTTAAAGATAAGACACAAATAAAAAATCACTCTCGAACTTTGATGCAAATTCGTTCAGCTATGTCTCTATTGTCGTTGCAACTATCTGCGACTTGCCTTTCTTTCTCTGTGGACACTAAGAGGCAAAGTGGCCATTCTTATGGAAATGTAGCATTTGATCTTGCTCATGTCTCTCTTCTACCTAGACTGTTGCCCCTCTCCCTGACTATTACCCTTCTTGACAAAAAATTTCCCTTTTCCTTTCTTGGTTTTGCTGACAAGGGCTAAGTTTTCATCTCCTCCACCTCCTCCTTGCTTGTTGGATCTAGACTCCTTCCAAGTCTCCTCCTAAATGTAGTCATCCCAAAGTCTCTCCCACTTGGGAAGCTGCTCTCAGGCACAGATTCCCATGATGAATGGTTCCCATGCCTTGGTGAATCCATTCAGAGCAACATTTACTAGCTCTACATCCAATACAACCTCTCCAATAGCTGCAAGCTGGTCATGGATCTATGTGATCCTCATAAGGTGGCTAGTCACATTGTCGAAGTGGGTCATTTTGCATTCTCTAAGCTTAGCTTTGAGAATCATCTTCCAATCATGATATCGCTTTGGAAAAGTGATACTGGGGCATCAAACATCTCCTTGGAACTGACCTTCTCTGACACATGTGGGATCAAATGATCCTTGATAGCTTCTAGGATCACCCTTTGTGCCTTTATTTCTTTCTTCTCCAATGTTGCCCATGTTAGCACTCGAAAATTTCTTTGGGTTGTATCAAAGAAAACCCCAAGGTAACTGTTTCAACCAACTTTAAATTGTATTATGACCTATACAACCAGAGAGGGCTCTCTCAGAGGTCTAATGACTGGTAATAACTCAAGGGTTTCATCAATAAAGGCACAGAGGTCAGATTCTGAGATAGGACGGGTTTGTTTTTGTTTTAAAAGAGTTGTTAGGACAAACAAGGAAAAGGTACCATTGGACAATGGAGTCAAGTTCTGAAATTAAAATATTGAGCTAATGACTGGTGGTGTACTCACAGAGAACAAAGGCAAAGTAAGTGTTATTCTTCAGCAATGGGCAATATTTTGGATGGAAGCAGAAAAGAGAAAGGGGCAGCCCATCACACTGAGAGCATCTAGCAAAGGATGAGTTCTCAATGTAACTTTAGATGAAATACAGAAAGATAGATTACTATGAGCAGAGCATCAAGCATGGATGAATTCTGAACCCGCAATCTTTAAACACATAAGTATTTACCGTATGAATGGAGCATCAAAGATGGATGAATTCCAAACATTTACTCTCAGCTAAATACTGGAAAGAACAGACAATTATGGAAATGAACATTACAAAGAAAAGACATACTTAAAACAACACCGTAATGAATCTCTGCTTCATGAAAGCACGATACTTCTGCATTTAGCTCATAAAGATATTCAGGAAAAAGATACACAGTCCAATCCCCCAAGGGTCCAACCCTTATCTCCTCTTGTACCATGCAATATATAGCACTATAGGTCCTTTCCAGCTCACCATTTCGAACTCCAACCCCTTTCCCAAAGTAGAAACAGTTACAAACAAAAAATGACACGTTTTAACTGATTTCCTGCTTTTCAGGAGGCGAAATTCTAAAAAATAGGCTTCAAAACGCCACTTGTAATTCTCAAACTGTAACAACTATGTAAAATCTGAGAACGGTTTTTGTAGGTAAGCTCGTTATAAAGAAAAACCTATCTCAGTTTCTTGAAATTCATCTCCATCTGGCCGGAATACATGTCGCAAAAACATGTCTCAAACAGGAAATCATGAAAATTGAAAAATAGGGCTCAAAGATTCCTTCGAATCTCCCAATTCTGTGACACCTTTTGCAAATCTGAGAGAGGTTTTTATTATTTGGTTTGTCCTCGACAAAAACCTCTCGGGGATTTTCAAAATTACTCTTTAGTTGGTCAGAAAGTGATCTTGAAGTTGACCACTAAACCAGTCATTTACGCAGCGCGCCCTGTAGCATGTGCGCAGGAAAATCCTGTGCGCGACAACATCCTCTGCACGATGAAATCCTCTGCGCGACAACATCCTATGCACGACAACATCCTCTGCGCGACAGCATCCTATGCATGACAACATCCTATGCACGACCACATCCTCTGCACGATGAAATCCTTTGCGCGACAACATCCTATCCACGACAGCATCCTCTGCACAGCAAAATCCTAGGGCTCAAAGATTCCTTCGAGTCTCCCAATTCGTGACACCTTTTGCATATCTAAGAGAGGTTTTTATTATTTGGTTTGTCCTCGACAAAAACCTCTCGGGGATTTTCAAAATTACTCTTTAGTTGGTCAGAAAGTGATCTTGAAGTTGACCACTAAACCAGTCATTTACGCAGCGTGCCCTATAGCCTGTGCACAGGAAAATCCTCTGCGCGACAGCATCCTCTGTGCGATGAAATCCTCTACGCGACGGTATCCTATGCACGACAACATCCTCTGCGTGATAGCATCCTCTGCGCGACAGCATCCCTGTGCGACAACATCCTCTGCGCGACAGCATCCTATGCACGACAACATCCTCTGCGCGACAAAATCCTCTGCACGACAACATCCTCTGCACGATGAAATCCTTTGCGCAACAGCATCCTATCCACGACAGCATCCTCTGCGACAAAATCCTATGCACAACAGCATCCTATGCGCGACAGCATCCTCTGCATGACGAAATCCTCTGCGCAACGCGCAACAAATGAAAGCAGCAAAGCCTTTGCGCATCAAACTTGCACAATGAGTATGTTTTTGAAGTTTGCAATGATACCAATGACATGGAGTGTCATGATTGTTCCTTCTCTAACCTCATGAAAGGTGATGATGAACCATAATACCTTTTGACATGATGTTCACCCTAACCTATGACTCATCTAGGAATGCCTTGGTTTTTCCAAGATCATGTCATGACTTTGAAAAATTTGGACAAACCTCTAACTCTAGCTACGAAAATCATGGTGCTAACAGCCCGTACAGCCAAATCTACCACTAATTGCACCTGTTGTGCGCCCTACGCTATAGTTTGTGTTGTTGTTGGAGCTGGAATACCACTGGTCACGACATCCCACAAATCTTGCTCCTTCATGAGCAGTATCAGTCTTGCCTTCCAAGGAAGAAAATTTGAAACCCCATTAAGTCAATCCTCAACCTTCACACTAATGATTAACATGGTTGTCCAGAGCTTTGTCCTTCAAGCTCGCTGAAATAATCTGCACAGAATAAACTAGGTCTGCCATCCTCTCAGAGCAAGAAAGGCATGGAAACATGTCAAGAAAGAAGGAAATGGTCTTGTCTGTCAATTATGTGGACATAACTTCAGTGGCTCTTTAACAAGAGCAGTGGACCACCTCCTTGGTATCAGTAATGGTAGTAGAGGTGGTGTGGAAGGATGCACAAAGATATCTGATGAGCAGAAAGATGCAGTGGAGAAAGACTACAATAAATCAAAGGTAGAAAAGGGAAAAAGGGATATAAAGAGGCA
>ML788248.1:60602-70645 GCA_009831015.1 Picea engelmannii
ACTAATTTGATTGTCGGGTAAGCACAACTAAATAAATATTAGTCACACAATATAATTTGCAAACTTTATATACGCTATAGCTATGTGGATGATTTAAAATATATTAATTATCAATTGTTATGAAAAATATATCATATTTCGTATTATTATAATATTATATAATATTATAATATTGTTTTTATATTAATTCATGCTATCATTTCACTCATTTAACGACATATATGACAAATATTAACAATTAATGTATTCAAACTACACTTTGAAGCGATGGGAGAATAGGGTTATACTAATCGCATTCGTAATTTGACAAGGGCACAAAGAATTGACAAGGGCGGAGAAGGTGGGAGAATATGATGCTCTTCATAATTTGACGAGGGCGTAGAGAAGGTGGGAGAATATGACGCACTTCAAGTAATTATATAATCGGTCCATGGGCGCAGAGGGCATGGGTGCAGTGGTAAATATTCAATGGAAATAAAATGCAAAACAAAAATAAAATGCTAGAAATGGCAGGTAAACAACAATAGAACAAGAACAACACCACAATAACACTGAAATGATATCAGAATAACACCAAAAAGAGCACTTTGATTCTAAGAGCAATGTTCACTTGCCTCTTCGAGGGGGCAACCTCCAGTCGAGCAGAGCTTTGTTACAATAATATCCAAATAGGGTTCTCATACCCTCGACTCCTATTTATACTAAATATGTCTATCAAAAGAACCATCTAGAGGAAGATCCGTCTAGAAGTGAAAGCTTCTATTAGGTCTTCTTACATTCGACTTATTCTACCTTATTGCAAGGCCTTATTAATATTGACCTTTATTACATCCGAATATATTATTCTACCTACGTGAGGGGTTAGGTCCCTAACATGTCCTCCCCCTTAAAAACAACCTTGTCCTCAAGGCTTGAGATGTGGAAATTGCTGCAAAATGGTAGTTGGTTCCCAAGTGGCATCTGTTGGAGTTGTATCTTTCCACTGGACTAACACTTCCTTGATGGTTCGTTGACACAGGCGACGCTCACGCTGGTCCAAAACTGCTTGTGGTTGTAGCCAAATGGATCCTTCTTCGTCCAACTTGGGAAGGTTAGTTTGAGTTTCGCACTTAGTTCCAATCACCTTCTTTAAGAATGAAACATAAAAAACAAGATGTAGCTTAGAATGACTGGGAAAATCTAACTGATAGGCCACTTGTCCCACATGCTTGAGAACTGTATAAGGACCATAAAATTTGGGCGCTAGCATCTGACAATGGTTGGCCTTGAGGGAATTTTGCTTGTAAGGTTGCAGTCGAAGAAACACCTGATCCCCTTCTGCAAAGTGACGTTCAAAGCGACCTTGATCTGCTTGTTGCTTCATGCAATTCTGGGCCATGACCAAATTTTCTTTGAGGGTACGGAGAATAGCCTCTAGAACTGTAAGCGTTTGGTCAACCGCTTGGACCTTCGAGACATCTGGTAAATATGAGAGAACTGAAGGTGGCTTTTGTCCGTATACCGCTTCAAAAGGAGTCATGTGGGTAGATGTATGGTATGAAGTGTTGTACCACCATTCAACTAGGGGTAACCATTGAGCCCATTGATTTTGCTTTTCCGATGCAAAACACCTCAAATATGTTTCCAAACACTTGTTGACAACTTCAGTTTGACCATAAGTCTGGGGATGATAAGTTGTGCTAAGATGCAATTGGGTGACTTGTAGCTTGAACAGTTCTTGCCAAAAATTGTTGGTGAAAGTTGGGTCGCAATCAGAAACAATAGAATGCGGCATGCCATGAAGCTTGAAGACCTGATCCATGAAAAGTTGAGCCACAGTGGATGCTGTAAATGGGGTGTTGAAGAGCATAGAAATGAGCATACTTGGAAAGGCAATCAACTACCACCATGATGACTAATTTATTTCCCGATTTAGGTAAGCCTATAATAAAATCCATAGAGATGTCCCTCCAAATAGCAGGTGGAATCAGAAGCGGTTGTAGTGTGCCACGAGATTTGATTGTTTCGCCCTTGTTGCGTTGACACACAACACATTCAACTACAAAATTATGAACGTCTTCTTTCATACCATCCCAGAAAAAAGAACGTTTGACCCTGTCATAGGTTTTGGTAAACCCGGAGTGCCCGGCTGTGGGTATAGCATGAAGCTCAAAAAGTACCGTGGATTTAAGTTTTGACTGTTTACTTAAATACAAACGGCCTTTGTATCGAAGCTCATCATGGAGCCAAGAGCACCCTGGGGAAACTGGAGAATTGGACTGCAATTGTTGTATTAGATGCGAACTTTTGGGATCGTGTAGCCATTCCTGGCGAACGGCTTGGAGCCAATTTGGTACAATGAAGGAGAGAGAAAAAAGGGATCCTTCATCTTCATATTTTCAGGAAAGTGCATCCACAACCACATTGTCTTTGTCTTTCTTGTAAATGATCTCATAATCATATCCAAAGAGCTTAGTCACCCATTTTTGTTGCTTTGGGGAGGAAATGCGTTGTTCCAAAAAATACTCGAGGCTTTGGTGATCTGTCTTAATTTGGAAGTGTTTCCCCAATAGATAAGGGTGCCACAGATCAATGACACGCAGAATAGCCAACATTTCCTTTTCATAGATTGATTTGCCCAAATTTCATTCAGATAGTTGTTTGCCGGTAAAGGCCAAAGGCCAACCCTCTTGCATAAGGACAATGTCAATTCCTTTCCCTGAAGCATCACATTCCAGGACAAAGGTCTTTGTGAAATCAGGAAGGGCCAGGACTGGAGTGGTGCACATGGCCATCTTCAAGGTTTGAAAAGCCCGAGTAGCTGCTGGAGTCCAAGTGAAAGAATTATTTTTAAGGAGTGCAGTGAGAGGTGCTGCAATCTTTCCATAATTCTTAACAAACTTGGGATAATAACCTGTTAAGCCCAGGAATCCACGCAAGCTTTTGAGAGTCTTTGGGTGAGGCCAATATTGCATAACTTCAATATTTTTAGGATCCACCCTGACGCCGTCCTTGCCAACAAGATGACCCAAGTACTTGACTTATGAGGAGCCAAAAGCACATTTAGATTGTTTTAGGAAAAGTTGGTGCTGAGAGAGTAGATGAAGAACTTGATCCACATAAACAAGATGGTTTGTCCAGGTTTTGATATAGATGAGGATATCATCAAAGAAAACTAAGACAAAATGACAGAGAAAAGGACGGAAGACGTGATTCATGAGGCTTTAGAAGGTGGAGGGGGCATTACACAAGCCAAAGGGCATGGAAAAAAAATCATAGTGGCCCTCATGAGTTCTAAAGGCAGTCTTAGGAATGTTTGCCTCTTTCATACGGATCTGGTGGTAGCCAGAACGAAGATCAAGTTTAGTAAAGAAATGGGCGCCACCCAATTCATCCAAGAGGTCATCAATGACAAGAATGGGAAATTTGTCTTTAATGGTGAGTTTGTTGAGGGCGCAGAAGTCAAGACACATGCGCCAAGAACCTTTTTTCTTCAAGACCATGATCTCAGGAGAAGAGTAGGGGCTCGTACTAGGGTGGATAACACCTGCGTTAAGCAGTTCTTGAACCATTTTCTCAATTTCATTTTTTTGGGAAAAGGGGTGACGATATGGACGGATATTGGGAGGAATACTTCCTGGTACAAGGGGAATGGAATGATCATGAACACCACGAGAAGAAGGGAGTCCCCGGGGAGTGGAAAAGACCACTTGATGTTTAGAGAGGATGGATTGGAGGTCTTGCGGCACAGAGGGTGTCTCAGTTGCTTGTATGGCATGGAGTTGGGCAATAACGCCAGAATGACCTTTTTTGAGCAGCTTTTCCATGCGATGGGAACTAATGATCTCAGGTGAACCATAAATGATGCCTTGGAATTTATATTGTTGGCCCTCCTAGTCGAATTGCATGGTTAATTCCTTAAAATCCATGAGAATGGGACCCAAAGTCCTTAGCCAGTCTGCACCCAACACAATGTCACAACCGCCCATGTCGATAGAAAACATATGAGATTTTAGGTGGTAGTCACCAATTTGGAGACACACATTTTCACAATGCCCTGCACATTTCATGGAGCCGCCATTGGCAATCATGATTTGGAAATTATCGACTGCATGGATATAACAATGAGTTTCTTGGGCAATGCAGCGATGAATAAAATTATGGGTGCTTCCACTATCAACAAGAATAATGACCTTCCTATGCTTGATGTAACCAATTAGCTTGAGGGTTTGGGGAGCAGAGAAGCCAGTGAGAGCATTTAGGGAAATGACTGGTTCTACTTCGGAAGGGTCTGAGGGAGGGGTTATGTCAGTGGGTTCAAGTGACTCAGACACAAGGGAAGTTTCAACATCCTCTTTCGAAATATCCTCCGAGATGGCCATAAAAGGATTTTGTTCCTTACACTTGTGGCCCAGAAAATATTTGTCATCACAATTATAACAAAGGCCTTTGAGTTGGTGTTCAACCATTTCAGCCCTGGTCAATTTTTGGATCTTTAGTGGAGCAAAAGGAGTAGTGGGATTTACTGGTTTAGTGTGAGGAATAAAGGGGGGTTTTCAGTTTTGAGAAGAGACAACCTGTTGTGCTTCCTTAGCTCTTTTAGTAGCCTCCACCCAACTATGAGGCCGAGCCATGAGGACATGGGCACAAATCTCATCCTTGAGGCCACTGATAAAACATTCTCGGAAAAAAGCATCAGACATGCCCTCTGTATGAAAAACCAGTCACTCAAAAGCAGCTATAAAGTCTTCCACTGTTCCAGATTGTTTCAACTTTGTCAAACAGACTAAATGGTTGGTGTCAGTGTCAAAGCATTCATAAATCTCTGCCACAAAGTGTGTCCAAGCAACATACCCTTGATGGGCAGTTTTTCTCCATTGCCACCATTGCCAACGTTCTTGATCTAGATGGAGAACACCATAGCGGAGTTTGGCCAAATAATCTGTAGTGTCGTACATAGAGAAATAATGTTCCATTTGAGTTACCCAACCAGTGGGATATGAGCCATCAAATTTGGTCACATCCACCCGCGGAAGGCTTAGGTCACGCTGAAAGTGATGGGACTGAAAATTATGGGAATGAGAGGAAGTTTTAGCTTCGGTATGCAAAGGTGGGTTAGATAAAGGGGGATTTGCAAGGATATGTAGCTTGGTGCAGATCATCAAAACGACAGATTCAAGTTGGGTAGTCATGTCTTGTTTGAGGTCTTCTTTGAGTTTGGTGATTGATGCGGTGATGGAGGAATGCATGTTTTGATTGATGGTGGCAATATTGGCACTAAGATGTCTCACTTCTTGTTGGGTCTATGTGAAATTAGATTTAAAGGTATTGAAGTGAGCTTCCAAGTCTTGTCTACGAGTATGGGCCATGATGACGAGGGAACCGAAAAGGGGCGGGTGGGGTCAAAAATTTTGCTGAAAATCGATAGGTATGAATGTGATAAGGGAGAAGAGATAAATCCAATGGAATAGGTCTCAAATAATGGTGCAAAAATTTCTAGACTTTTTTTTTTTTTACACCTGCGGAGTTATACTCTGGTCTGAAGAATACTGCAGTGATGAAATGCCCAAATGCTTAACCAGAAAGAAATGTGTAGTGATTTGGCAACTCGAACACAGTGCGCGACAATAGATCTTGTCTGTTTTATGTTTTGTTTCCGTCCCCAAGGGTTAGGTATTCAAGGGTTCTACAGACAAGGGTTTGCCTTGTGCTATAGCTCTCTGATATACGTGCGAGGTCCAATAGTAGTACTCGACCCAATATCTCAGGGCACCAACTAAGGAGGCTAGACCGTGCCCTTATCCGTACTACATGACTACCCAAGTACTAGAGAGTATCTTCCCAAGTGATGTTCTCGGTGACACTATAGCAGTCAGGAGGCCGATCGGTTTATCTAAAGAGGGCTTTAGGAAATCTAGGTCGATCCGTATACAGGTGTTGTCTAATGCGCTACCACTCAAAGGGGTACCAACAGGGGTTACAAGGGTGGCCAACAAATGTGCGCTTAAGTACCACTTGTATTTCTTGCATGTATGAATCCCTCAACTGTGAGTTTATGCGCGTAACGACAGATATTTGTAGCTTAAAGACGTCGGAATACGTCTCTACCCTGAAAAAATTAACCCATAATTTTCTGCCGAGGAAAGTGCTCTGATACCACTTGTAATATTCCAAATATAAAAAGTATGCAGAACATAAATAAAATGCTAGAAATGGTAGATAATCAACAATATAACCAGAACAACACCACAATAACACTTAAATGATATCAAAATAACACCAGAAAGAGCACTTTGATTCTGAGAGGAATGTTCACTTGCCTCTTCGAGGGGGCAACCTCCAGTCGAGCAGAGTTCTATTACAATAATATCCAAGCTAGGGTTCTCACACCCTCGACTCCTATTTATACTAAATATGTCTATCAGAAAAAACATCTAGAGGAAGATCCTTCTAGAAGCGGAAGCTTCTATTAGGTCTTCTTACATTTGACTTATTCTACCTTATTGCAAGGCCTTATTAATATTGACCTTTATTACATCAAAATATATTGTTCTACCTACGTGAGGGGTTAGGTCCCTAACAATGTCAATAGTAAAAAAAGTTAAGCATCAAGCAACTCTCCATTATCTATAGACGTGTCGCCTTAGCAAAAAGGAGCATTATATTCAATATCATATAAAGGTTAAGCATCAAGTAGAAAGGGATACCACCTGTACAGGTGTTGACATTTACATCTTATAATAATTACCTACATAAATGATCTTAATAAAAACAAACTTATTTATTTTGTATTGCTCTTGTATTTATATATTTCCATCTACAATACCAAATCAACAAAGGAATCTTGATAATATACTGAGTTATGTGGAACCTAGGGTTGTGAACTAGTACATTGTCACAAAAGGCAAGAACGAGGAAGAAAAGAGGTTGAATGCGACCTATATAATCAATGTGGCAAGGAAGCTTGGATGCTCAGTTTTCCTTCTACTTGAAGACATTGATGAGGTCAATCCTAAAATGATACTTATATTGATTGCAAGCATTATGCTTTGGAGTCTTACAAAACAAACCAGTGAAGATGCAGGGATTTCAGACAGTGAAAATGGAAGTGTAACTAGCAGTTTCTCAAACATCGTTATTGATGACAGTACTTGAGAGGCTTCTTTACCACTTGATAATGGAAGTGGCATGCTATGTGGAAGTATTGGTTTCAATTCCTTGGCTTCAGAGCCAATTCACCCAGGCAGAGCTTCAAACTTTAAAATAACAATATGCATCCATGAAAAAGGAGAAGGGTGAATTAATTGTTGGGGATTTGATCTCTAGAATGTCTAAACTGAAAGATTTTTAAGGAGTTGTTCATCGAGGAGGAGGTAGGAGTTGTTGTGGGGGAATACCATTCGAATGCAAAAGATGTTTGAAGAAAAATAACATTAAGAAGGATAAAATATTTTTCAATAGAAGTAGAATTAAACTCTTCTCTTTCCTATGACAACCAGACCATTAAAACAACACAACATCAATGAATATCATCAAAACAATGCAATTTTATATATATCAGTCAACTAAAAACATAAAATTTACTCAAGCTGAGTTTACTTATATCGTACGACCTGTACATGTTCGTACTTTTGCTGGTAATACTTATCAAAACCATAAAATACAAAACTGGAACTGTTACTCGGTTTATATTCGACTGGTATCTTCTCAAAGCATAGCTTATACCATTACCTCTGACTCAGGCACACTTTCCTTTCAGACTGGACGAGTGTGTAATCTGATTGTATGTCGCACTTTGATCCAGGTGGACATCGGTGGCCACCCACCTATTCCAACTGGCTCAAAACAATTCTCTGGCAATTTTGGCAATTTACTATTTTTAGCAGTTTTAACTTCTAGGGCTATTTTGAGGGCCTAAATGAAATTTTTTCGAGATCAAGCTTCTCAATGATATCCAAATGCATGATTAAGCCCCAAAAATGAATCTCTTCGACAATGCCTTTCCAACGGGCTATCATACGCCTAAAACGGAGATCGTATGCAAAAGTTACGACCCCGGGAAGTTGATGTACTAACTTACCCAAACGGGGACCACATGACTTTTGGCGCTTCATCTCCTAGGGTTAGGTTTTTGGATGTCTAGGGTTTTGGGCATTCCTGTTTATTTTAAAAAGGCTTTCAGAGCCTCATTGTATTCATCTTCTGGCGAATGCGAGTAGCCGTCACATCTCTTCTCAGAGATAAGCTGCCACCATTCTAGCGAGTCTTCCACTCTGTATTTTTATAGTCGTTGTACATTTATTTCATTAATAGAAATCGTGTATTGTTGTATCTATGTGTTTATGGTTGCATATCTGATACAATTATGTTATATTATTGGATATCTGCAGTATCTTTGTGCATTTTTTCATTATATCTCCGCTCTCATTTCGTGCTGGAAATAATCCGGATCACAATTGCCCTAACTCGACTCCTTTACCTCCTTCAGTCCCAACTCCGCCTCTATTCCTTGACTGTGATGAATGTTGGCCCTAACTTGGCTTCTCGTCCAGGCAGTGAGACATGAACTGTTGTCCCTAACTCAACTCCTTGTTCACATAATGAGACCCAAACTTCTTGCCTCCTTATGCACGCATAGAGACCCAAACTTCTTGCCTCCTTATGCACGCATAGAGACCCTACTTGGTCTCTACGGGACCCGACTTGATCTCTGGTTACGCTTGCTTCCTTGTGCACGCAGAGAGACCCGACTTGGTCTCTATCTTGGCCCTTCTTGACCTCCTCTTGTTTGTCATCTTGCAGACCCTCTCTCGGTCCTCTTTGGAGCGCCTCCTCTCTCTAGTTGACCTCACTCTCTTTTCTATTATATTGATAGTGAGGCTTCCAAGTTACTTGTAACCCTAACATCTTTTAATCAATCATTCATGCCCTCATATCCTCTCATTATGAACTTGATCCAAGGGTGGGGACTTAATCAAGCATTGATATGCATCAATGGTTGAGATGCAATCTTAGCTTGAGTTAGGTGGTCCCCAAAATTTATTTTTCTTTTGTCCAGTCAAAAGATGGGCTTCCTCCTCATTACTAGACACCCCTAATGAGGAGGAGTTACCTGCTTGAGCTAAACTCTAAGACTCCCTCTTAGTGAGGGAGGTAAAGTCACTAGATATGTCTTCTCCAGGATCCACCTCACTATGTGTTTCTCCCTTTGAGTCTGAGAGGCCCAACCATTCCATGTTCCAAAATTCTATTTGTTCTTCTAGGATGGGTCTGCTACACCCTATACTATAATTATATGAGTATCCCCATTCATCCAACTGAATCCATTCCCACCATGTGGGTCTACTGAGAATAACCTCTTGTTCTCTTACATTTTGACTTGCAAACTCATTGCTTTCTTCTGTGAGTATGTAAATAGGTTGTCCCCACAATTTATATAGCCCATATTCACTTATGACTATCATTATACGTGGTCCTGGTTCTTGACTTTTAACTGAAGCGATGTGTACACTGCAGCCAAAGAAGCTTGCCCCATAGCCTTGATGCTCTAAGGTAGAGATTGAGAGCAAGTTGATTCTCATACATGGTACGTACAATACTTTTGGTATCCTGAAAATTCTTTCTGATTCTAGTTGTAGTGATACTGTCACTTTTCCATGAAATTCCATCATACTGGAATGCACCCCACACTTAACAATTCTCGAATCTTGACTTGAGAATTTTTGAAATGCAAGTCGTTTGCCTGTCGACTCGTGGCCCCATTGTCTATGTACCAACCTGCCCTGGTTATGTCCTTTGTATCCAAGAACATAGTGTATTCATCCTTAAACATTCTAGAAAACTCTCTAGTTGTGGCAGCCAACTGTTGCTCATCTTCCTCTTCTTTGTTTTCAACTTTTGTTGAGGTTGCAATCTCTTTTGTTCTCCCTCTTCACCAAAGCCCTTCTTAGATTGGGTGCACTGGCTAGCAAAGCGTCCAACCTCTCCACACATGAGAAATACATGAAAATCATACACTTTGTCTCAATTCTTCAAAGTCCATTGGATGCACAGTAGTAAATATT
>ML788248.1:73635-87088 GCA_009831015.1 Picea engelmannii
ATGTTTAGTGGCATAGTCAACCGAGAGATTAGGAGTTGGAATAGGAGTTGAAGGAGCTGAAGGATTAGTCCTCAGCCAACCCATGATCAATTATGAGTTTGAGGAGCTGAATTAGTCATTATACCAACCAGAGCCAATCTTCATGGAGGGGATAGAGACATTCTGGTAGGGGCTTGAGAGAGCCTTTCAACATTAACCAGAAGCCTTCCATTCACCTTTCAATAGAATCATTTCACATTTAGACTTTCAACTTAATCCATTCACCTTTAGCCTTTATTCCCTCACCTCTCACAAAACAACACCTCACCTCACCTAAGAACTGGAAATCAGAACCACCGTACTAACCCTCACAAACATCGAATCACCCACCCCAAAAAAACAAGATGGTCAATTTCTAACGAGGTGCAGAGTGATGGTGGTTTTGGATTGACATATGTGGAAGATTATCTTGATTTACAAAACTAGGAAAAAATTGTCATTTAAATTATGTCAACAATATTTGCTCTATGAGGTTCCTTAAAAAGCTTATTGAAATGAATTTTTTTCACCTCAACCATCTCAGAAAACCTATGATATTTCCCTCCCACCTCATTCTTAACACTCCAAATGGTATTTTATATTTTCATCATCTTTGCATAGTTGTGAAAAAAAAAGGTGTTTTCATCTCCTGGTGCTACCCAACGCTCTAGTTTTTTACCTCCATTTTGATGCTTCCTCATCAAGAAACTATTTTTTTCATGGCTCCAAAAGATTTAAGTTACTTATCTCTTCATCATTGAAAATTCCATTCATGTTAGGTTTGAAAATGTTAGAAATTTCTTCTTCCAGTATCCATGTCTACTTTTATGGATCCTTGAGTTTGGATTTGGCCCACTCAACAAATTTTATTTTTACAGTTTTCAAATTACCACTAAATTAAAATGTAACAGATTCCTCCAATCGATCGTCCATATGTTTCCATTCACTAACACTCAAATCCCTAAATTCAATATCCTTAGACCAACGAGAGTTGAATTTAGAAAGGCTTGGGGGATTTTCATTCTGCCTCCCCCACTAGGAGAAATATGGGAACATGAATAGAAATATGCAACAATCCCCTTCGAACTAATCTTCATCAAAATAAAATACTACGGTGTGAATCATTTAAAATGTATATCAACTTAGTAAACCAAATGAAAGTTTTTACCATGCTTGCACTCACAAAAGGGTTGTTGTGATATGCAAGCCTATTTTAAATTTTTTCATTCATAAGACTTCTGGGTAGCTATGGAATCTATGTATTGCAAGCTAGCTTAATCACTAAGCTATATTAGTACTTAATAATAAATTAGAAATTCATCTTAGGTTAAATTACATTTAGAAATCGATTATAAACTAAAACCTCAACATTGAATTGGGCTTGTCAACTATTTTATGTAGAATATGCAATATTTGTTGTATGTGGCATGAAATATTGGAATTGGAAACCATATTATAAGTCATGTCGATCAAAATGGGAATACTAATATGCAAAAAGAAATTGTTGAGGCCATAAATTCAAGGTTCATTACAAAGGCAAAAGGATCAAGCACTTTGGACTTACTAAACCGCTTAGAAGAACTTGCTTTAGTATTGGGATCCTTATGTGGGACACTTTTTTAGTGAGATTTAAGACTCAAGTGCATATTTTCTCCTTTCATGTAAAATTTTGGTCTCGTGTAATTATAAAGTTTTTGAAATGACAATACATACCCATTAAGGCCTTTATTTCATTGCTCTTGAGGGTTACAACTATTTGCATATTTTCAGTGATGCATTGCAAACCTGTTTGTGTGTGCATCTCATATTCATAAAGATTCAAGGAAAGGAAGACGGGGATACAATTTTTGAGAATCACTGGAGTGATTCATCAAATTTCAAAGTACATTAGGGTAGAGAACATAGGGAATTTCTCTTATCTCGCATATAAATAAGATATATAGAAAACACAAAAAAAAACAATTTATTGTAATTTTATTATTAATTAATTGTGACTAATAACAAATGAAGACAATGCATCATCCAATCATACAATTTGAAATTTAAATAGGTCAATCCACACATCATATAATGATACATTCATACAATACCATCTGAAAATAGTTTGTGACATGTCTTCTCCTTACAAGTGTTGCAATAGTCGTTTAGAAACATTAGGCTCAAATGTGTTGCAATAGCTCTTTGGAATCATTGATGTCAACTTGAGTCTTTATAAGATAAGGTAAAGTAAGATAATTTTAGTAATGTCCAATGAATGGCCATAAAAGTAGGTCAATGAGACTAAAACAATACATTCAATGTAGGCATGAAAAGTGGGAGTGCAAAAGCAACTCCCCAATCGACATTGAAAGAACAGAGAGAAAGAACTAAGTGTCCAATATAAAAAAATTCAATGTTTAACTAAGAGAAGATATAAATGATGTGCAAGTATAAGAAATATGATAGAAATTTAAGAGTCTCAACAGTGAACAAAAGAGAGGATTTCAAGGCTTTCTAGTGCTCATGTTGGCTACTAAGGGTGAGGCCTTCAAAGGCATACATAATCCTATGGAAGACATGGAATGGAATGATCATCCCTCCCTCAAATAGTAACTTATTCCTTACTCTCCATATAAAAACACATGCAATGTAGGCACAAAAAGTGGGAGTGAAAAAACAATAACCCAATCAATATTGAAAGAAGAGAGAGAAAGAACTAAGTGTCTATAAAAAAATAGAATGTTTAACTAAGAGAAGATATAAATAAGGTGCAAGTACAAGAAATATGCTAGAAATTTAAGAGTCTCAACATTGAACAAAAGACAGGATGTCAAGGATTTCTAGTGCTCACGTTGGATACTAAGGGTGAGGCCTTCAAAGGCATACATAATGGTGAAAGGCTCTCTCAAGGGTAGGGGCTTGAGAGAGCCTTTCACCATTAACCAAAAGCCTTCCCTTTGCCTTTCAACAGAAGCATTTCACCTTTAGACTTTCAACTTAATCCATTCATCTTTAGCCTTTAGCCCCTCACCTCTCACAAAACAACACCTCACCTCACCTAAGAACTGGAAATGGGAACCACTAGAATTACCCTCACAAGCACCGAATCACCCACCCCACGAAAACAAGCTGGTCAATTTCTAACGAAGTGCAGTGTGATGGTAGTTTTCAATTGACAGATGTAGAAGATATAGTAACACTAGATGTGTCAAAGCAAATTCATCACCCACATAAATATCTAGGGTTTGAAAATGTAAATATCCATAAAGGAATAGATCCCAATACAAAAATAGAAAATACAAACAAACATCTAGGGTTTGCAAACATAAATCTATTTACCTGTGACTTCGCTGCAGAAGGCCCCTACAAATTCAAATTCTTACTTCATCTTCTGAGAAGTCTCCACGTCCTCTCCACAACATTTTTATCCTCCATGGCAACTGCTTATATACCTATACAACCTCCAATGCTCGAAATAACTAAAAACCCTCTCCTCTGGTCGGCTTCGAGCTCCAATGGTCCAATTAAGTAAAACCGCTCTCCTATGGTCGGCTACGGCTCCAATTGAGACCTCACTGACTCCAATTCTTCCCAAGGGCTCCAATATTGGTAAGGTCGGAAACCCCAATTACACCTCCCTATGCCCCGTCGAATATTTAACACTGCGCCCACTCCCTCTGCGCAATATTGGTCAGGCTAGAAACCCCAAATACACCTCCCTTTACCCCGTCGGATACTTACCACTACACCCACTCCCTGTGCGCCCATGGACTAGTTGTATATTACCTGAAAGCCCAAACACACCTTCCTTTGCCCCGTCGAATATTTACCATTGCACCCATGCTCTCCGCGCCCATGGACTAACTGTATAATTACTTGAAGTGTGTCGTATTCTCCCACCTTCTTTGCTCCCTCATCAATTCTCTACGCCCTCGTCAAATTATGAATGCAATAAGTATAACCCTATTCTCCCACCACTTCAAAGAGTATTTTGAATACATTAATTGTCAACATTTGTCATATATGTCGTGAAATGATAGCAAAAATTATTATAAAAACAATATTATAATATTACAAAATATGATATATTTTTCATAACCATTCATAATTGATATATTTTAAATCATCCACATAGCTATAGTGAATATAAAGTTTGCAAATTATATTGTGTGACTAATATTTATTTAGTTTTGTTTACCCGACAATCAAATTAGTCATTTATTTAGTTGTTGTTATTTGTGTGACTAATTATTTAGATGTGTTTTTTTTCATGACAATCAAATTAGTCATATATTTAGTCATTTGTAAACGTGTTGCAAAAAAATAGTAGAATTTAGTCATTTTTTCATGTCGTGACTAAAATTTTTAGTCACGTAGTCATTTATTTGCCAAATTCTACTAGTGGTTGAAATACAATTCGTATATTACAACGCTTGGCGGTAGCCACATATTATATCCACATAAGCATTAATTAAATTGGGGATTATAACGGGGATGTTACATTCCCCCTCCCCTACAATTGTGTGTCGTCCTCGATGCACTCTATGCCGATAGACACTTATATATGCAAAATTACATCCCAACACTTAGAAATACAAATTCTACAATTTAACAACTCCAACATTAATCTCTTGTTCCTCTCAACTCGCCAACCCACAGAATGCACCATTTGTTTATCAGGGTTGACCTAAGGGATGTACCATACGTTTATCAGGGCTAACCCAAGGAATGAGCCATTCATTTATCAAGGTCCCCAGTGCAGTTGGCTAGGACTATGAGATGTGGTTCTAGAACTCTAGCTTCTCATAATGGAGTCTTGCATTTTTCCTTCTTCAAAATTGTCAAAAAATTGTGGGTACTCTTCCCGCATGTTGTCTTCATGCTCCCATGTAGCATATTCAGATCTATGGCAGGTCCATTGAACCTTAACCAGCCTTATGGATTTGTTCCTGAGCACTTTGACTTTATGGTCCATGATGCATACTGGTTCCACCAGGAAATCCCCTTCGTGCTCCACCCGGATCACATTCCAATCAATTATGTGGTTAGGATCAAGTGCATACTTATTTAATAATGATACATGAAATACATTATACACTCTCATGGATGCAGGCAAAGCTAGCATGTATGCAATTGGCCCTATCTTTTCTAATATTTCAAAAGGTCCACAATATCTCGTTGCCAACTTTGGGAAACTCCGTAATCTTAACAAACTTCTCTTCACCTTCACTTTCAAAAACACATGTTCGCCTACTTTAAAATCTTTGAAAACTTTATTCATGTTCGCCACTTCTTTCTTCATTCCCGGCCAAAAGTATTGGCTTCTCACTGCTGCAATTGGCTTCTGATATCCTGGGTGCCTGGCATATGGCACATTGTGCATTTCCTTCAGAACTGCATTTTTCAGCTCATTGGAATTCGACACATATACTTTCCCCTTGTACATGAGAATTCCATCTTCTTTCAACTCATAACAATTAAATTTCCGCTAAAAATTACCATGTTGTAATGTTTCTTTTATTTTCACATATTGCTGATATGAATTAACTGCTGCAATAATTTTGTCTTTCAGATCTGTCCTGTATCTACAGATGGTTGCCACATGCACTTCATGAGCTCTCCCATTGAGTGCATCAACTGCTTGATTTTCCTTTCCCTTTATATGCTTAATTTCAAAGACATATTCACTCAGAAATTCCAGCCATCTAGTTTGTCTGGCATTTAGTATTGGTTGTCCAAACAAAAGTTTCAGATCACAATGGTATGTTCTTAGCTCGAATTTCTTACCCATAAGGTAATGCATCCAAATTTTTAATGCATGTACAATCGTTTCTAACTCCATGTCATATGTAGCATAATTCCTCTCATGCTCTTTTAATTTTATGGACTCATAGCATACCACATTGTCCCTTTGAGTGAGAACTCCACCGAGTCCTTCCTTGCATGCATCGGTGCACACAACAAAATATTCATTTGGATATGCAATCTTCAGTATTGGTGCACTTGTCAATATTTCTTTCATTTGTTGAAAACTCTCTTCACACTTGGAGGTCCATTCAAATTTCTCTCCCTTCTTTTGCAAAGAAGTGATTGGGCATGCAATTTTTGAGAACCCTTTTATGAATCTTCGGTAATAACCGACAAGACCCATGAATGATCTAACCTCTGTCACGTTCTTTGGCATTGGCCATCCTCTAATGGCCTTTGTCTTCTCAGGATCAACTTCTATCCCTACTGCTAAAATTATATGCGCCAAGTAGTGAATCTTCTTTTGGTAAAAGATCCACTTACTTAGCTTAGCATACAATTTATGCTCTCTTAAAACTTGCAACACCATTCTTAAATGATGCTCATGTTCTTCTTTTGTTTCAACCTCTTGAATGTTGTGGACAATTCTCATTCTTTCTCCTTTGTGATATAAATCCTTATATAGATGATTTCCCCCACATCCCCAACATTGCACCGGTTGTTGCCTTGGCCTTTTTCCAAATGAATCTGCAGTCTTGTGTTCATTTTGGGTGACTTGACCGTGCTAATTTTCTTGGGAATTATTCCTGAAAAAGGGTGGCTTAAAACCCTTATGCCTTTGATCCTTCTTATCCTTCATCTTGTCATTCCAAGATTTTTGGAAAACTGGTCTTCCTTTTCTCTATTCATACAGATGCCTTACTCTCCTTATGGTTTCCTCCAAGGTTTTGGGGTTTTCATATTGAATCTTATCATTGTAGAAAGAGGGTAACCCACTCAAAAACATTTGGATTTTGACCTTCTCATCCTTGATGAAGTCAACATACTTTAACAATTCAAAGGATCGCTTCTCATATTCCTCCATTGTCATGGTTCCCAACTTGAGTTCAAAGATCTCTTTCATATTTCTTTCATAGTAATGCTCGGACAAATATTTCTCTTGGAAATATCTCTTGAATTGCCTCCATGAGATTGTTTTCTCATCAAGGTTATTGGCTTGCTTAAGCTGATCCGACCACATGGTTGCCTTTCCTTGCAAGTGGTAGGTGGAAATTCTAGCTTCTACCTAGGATGGGTAATCCTGCAGTTGGAAATATTTCTTCATTTCCAACAGCCATGCCTCTGCCTCTTCTCCTTTCCTATTCTCACCATTGAAAGTTGGTGGCTTAATCTTCTTGAGTTCACCCTGCAAGATGTCTACCTAACGTCTTTTCATTTGCCTCCGAACATGAGACACACTTGGGTTTCTCCCTGGACTTGAACTTGCATGAGTTCTTCTGGTGGAATGCCTTGGAGAGTGATGGCGCCTACTCATGTTTCTTGACTGCCTATCATTCCCATGATCATCTCTTTTACTATGGGATCTTGATGTTGATACTTTTATAGCACTAGCTGCTTGCTTGGTGCCAGAGTCCTTGTTAACTTTCTTCTGTACATATTTAGGATTTGAAGTATCTCTTCTTGATCCTTCATGATCCTCTCATTATCGGCCCTATAACTCTGCACTTCTTTTTGTAGGATTCCCATAGTTACGGTCCCCTGCATGTCTCTTCTCCCATTAGACTCGCTCTCAACATTACCCATGTTCATATGCATATCTCCAATTTCTTCTTCATGGTTGTAAAACCCTTGAGCATCCTCCATGTCTCTAGTTCTCATGTAGTAACTAAAGTCTGCTTTTATGTATCACTAATTCTGCAAGAATGTGCATGCAATAATTATTCTTAGAATTAAACATATTGCAAAATATTTATCAATTTCGATTACAGGTCATTCTTCATTTTAAATTATGAAGAATATTAATGCACTACTCCCAAGTAGGATTCCTTAAATGCATTCATTTTCGAAACAACTTTTCAAGGACTGTCCTCATGCCTCAATCTGAGCTCCGAGTTGAAAGTCGTGGTGGAAAAAAAGTGAAGGAATATTCATTAGCACGTGCAACATAGTAGCAATGCTCAACAACCATTCGATCATTTCTTGATTAGATCTCCATCGTCGATCTGTCTTTATGAATTCACCGTGAATCTAGTCATATCTCTTATTTATACCTTCCATGAACCCACCACCAACACTTAGCTTCTTATTTTTTCCTTCGCGGACTCATAAACTTGTAACCTTCCTTTCATAAGTCAGTCTGGGAAGTCTCAACACTTAGCCATTTTTCCATCTACGTGGACTCATAATCTTGTAACCTTCCTTTCATAAGTCCGTTCGAGAAGTCTCAACACTTAACCATTTTTCCATCTACGCAAACTCATAATCTTGTAACCTTCCTTTTATAATTTTGTTTGAGAAGTCTCAACACTTAACCATTTTTCCATCTATGTGGACTCGCGATAGCTTAACACTTAGACGAATTCCAAGATCTTACCACGGTTTCGTGGGACTGACAGTTGGCCTACCACATGGCTCCACATCTCCCACCCAACCATCATCCTGTCTAGCATGTACTTGCCACCATGGCAGTACACGTATTTATTCTACCATGTCAGCTGACACGTGGCCTAGTCCACATCATGCCGACGTCATCGTACAGAAAGACACCCAATTTTTTTCAATTTGCTTATTTTCAAAATTTCCAAAGATGCTCAATTCATCACATTACCCATGGAATTTCTCTCAATTTTACTGCAAAAATTTAATCAAACAAGTTGCACTCCTACTCTATAATTAATTCTCTGTGAATTTTTGCTTCAACATTCTGCTAACTCAGCCCATCCAGTCTCAACATTGAAAACTGGGCTCTGATACCACTTTGTAACATACCCAACCACCCAAGCTGAGCTACACCACGCAAAAACTCTCTCAATTACAACTCTGATGTCATAATGTAACGTTCCCCAACCCAACTGAGGAATATTACGGTGTGGAATAGACATAAAAACAAAACTTCTACTAACTAAGTAATTCTTTTACTGTTAGTCGATTTCTTGTGGCTTACAACTACAAATTTAAAATAGATTTAGCTACTGTCTAAAACCATTAAACAGATGCATCTAAAGCATGCTAAAAATCAACATGAAATGCAGCTAAACCGCTCATTACAACAACATATAATCCATTCTCATTTACACATAGTTCATGCATAACAATAACACATGTAAATAACTCAGTACAAGATAAAACACTTATCTTTAAACAAGAATTGTGCAACCAGCTACTTGGGACAAACATTCCACCCAACCATAGACTGACTGTTCCAAATCTCAATAGCCAGTACTCACCCCCGAGCTGAGACTAGTAATCCACAAAAGAGGGTGGTCTCTCACAGTCCACTCACAACTCATAAAACTCATAACCCAACTAATATTCTCCTTCAACTATCCTGATTTTTCTACCAGCTCTCTTCCTCCTGACCTGCCCAACCCAAGGAATGCACCATTCGTTTATCAGGGATGACCCAAGGGATGTACCATATGTTTATCAGGGATAACCCAAGGGATGTAGCATCCGTTTATCAGGGTTAATCCAAGGGATGTACCATCCGTTTATCAAGGATATCCCAAGGAATGTGCCATTCGTTTATCAGGGTCTCTCTGGCACATGTAGATAGGAATCTCTCAGCTGGGAACTCAAGGGAATTTTCTTCTAGGAAAACTATCAACAAACCAACAACAAACACTTGTTGTTTTAGTGAAACTCACACAAGAGTTCACTCTTCCGTCCTGACAACCTGGCTCTTCAGTTCTCCAGCTTCAATTCACTCCAGTTACGTTCTAGTTACGCTCCAGTTATGCTCTAGAGTTCACTCTCCATGGTTGCACTGGCTCCAAGCTCTCTTTTTTGCCCCCTCCTCTCTTCCCATGCACAAAACTTGACTTACATAAAATTTTATGTTCCAACCCATACAATCTCCTCTCTTGTGGCTTACCTTTCTTGGCTCACACTCTTCCCCAAGTTGATCGTACTCAACCCCCATGTGCCCAATAACTCTGGGACGTGATCACTCACACCTACCCTCTTACATGTATTCAATGATTGGATTTGGGAACACTCAAACAAAAAGTGGAAGGTTTGTATACAATAAGCAAGTTTAGGGAAAATGGGTTGAATTAATATACATGGGTAATCCCCCCTTTGACCCCTCTTGGCCATTATCCTAGWCACTTCCCCCTCTTGTGSATTAATTTAACCCCCATCTCTTATGCATGTCCCCTTAGCAGTTGACATCACATTTTATTGTTAAAATGTTGAAATACAATTTGCATATTACATCGCTCGGCCGTAGCCACATATTATATCCACATAAGCATTAATTAAACTAGGGATTATAATGGGGATGTTACAACTCTAATTCTTCTTTGATGATGTGTAATTGAGYACTAGTGACTCCAACTATAACTCCTTTTTGTCTCTCATCCAACTGGGCTTTCCACATAAGGTCTTCAATAAACTTATGAGCACCATCTGCCCTCATCAACACTTGTACATTTTGCTCCTCGGTGACCAACAATCAATCCTCCAAATCACGCAATGCTAATTCATCAACATGGTGTGGGCTATCACACAAGGGACCAACTGACTCATTAGATGATACCATGCAATGGTGGGACTTACATAGTCTATCATACTCATACAAGACTTTTGATCTATTCTCATCCACCAAATCATCCCCTTCGTTGTCATCCTCAATGCATAACCCCCGACCTTTGTCATATTCTGGTACAATCATGCTTGCATCATCATACATGTCATAAATATGATAAGGTGTTAAATCCATGTCATAGTTAGGTGCTAGCACACCCTCATCATCATAAATAGGACAAGATGTTAAAGCCTCAACACCTACAGATCGAGCAACTTCACCATAGTTACTACACACATCTCCATGCTCTGCGTTGGTGTCCTTATCCTTATTAGGCAACACTCCATCTCGAAGCAAGGTCTCTGCTTCACCAACTGATAAGTATGGTTTCGAGCATTCTGGATACTCTATCAAATTTGTGAAATTATTTTGATAGTTTGTTAGACTCTTTTGATAGTCCTGCATTAGTGACAAAAGTTTTGCCCCAAGTTCCTCATTGGTCATCATCCTTAATTCCCTTAACCACTGCTGAATTTTAAGTGCTAGTCACTTAATGGTACAATCTGAAATATCTCCTCACTATTTTCCCCTTAGGATGGAAAGATCTCCAGCTTTGATACCACTGTAATATCCCCAGGTGTGCGAGGCTAGGATATTGTGTTTTCTACGCAATTTATGTTGTTTCTGGTTGTGTGCTTTTTTCAAATAATTTGCATTACATATGTTTCCATGTCATAATTTGGCTGACAAATTTCTACAAATAATTTGTCTGCATTCTATTAAAATACTTTGGTCAAACACATTGCATACAATCCAAGTACACATAAAATAGAAGAGACAACATGGGCATTCTTATTATGGATGAAACCCAACTCACAACAATACAAATCTCTAATGGCTGCTATGGCAGTTGCAATACATCAATGAAAACACACAATATGCAAACCGAAACCTGGAATAATGCCACGACCTCCTCTAGTAGATGATGCGTCCTCCTCCAAAGGCTCTCCAAGCATTACACTGCCCTCTCAAATCAAAATCAATCTCCTCGTAGGCAGATCAAACCTCCAAAGGCCAAGAATAGGGCTCACGACCCTCCTCCAAACCCTCACAACTCTGCACAAAAGGGTGGATCGGCTCCTCAAAATGCCTCCACGACTCCTCCTAGTCTCACAACCCTGCAAAAGAGAGAGATCGATCCCTCCAAGAAATCCCAACAAGCTTTTTAAGTGCCACAAACCTTCTCAAAACCTTCACGACCTGTTATAAATCCTCACGACCTCCCTCAAGCTAAAGTCAACCCACAAGATGAAGCTCGAATGATGATCCTGGATGGATCCTCCTCCTTGTCTAGCTAGGGTAGATATTGCACCACCGAAACCAAACTCAAATGGAAGGGTTTTGCCAAAACCCCAACGGAAACCTTGGCTCACAAGAGCACTTCAAACAAGTGATCAATCCAAAATATAATGAGGAAAGTGAAGTGCTACCCCTCCTTTTATATTTCTTCGATGCCCCTTCTAGATCTTTCCTCTTTGACTTAATCGACTTGACCCTCATTCCCCTTTTCATTTTCACTTAAATATTAAAATTCACTTTTACTAATGTTTAAGTAACTATTAATCTTAAACTTACTTTATAACATTCTTTAACCCCTTTTTGATGTCAGAAAGTGATTAATTTGGTTTTAAGACATTTCTAGACATTAGAAGCCCCTTCCTCATCATCCCAACCTTTAGAGATTTTTGTTTGAGTTCCAACGAGATATCACACTAAGGTGCCCCCTCAAATAATATGATCCATATAACAACTTTAGTGCTTTTAATTATATTATGCTCAATAATACTCTTGAATTACGGGAAACGTCGGAATGCCACAAAACCAAGATTGAACTGTGCAAACGTGATCCTGATTATGAAAAATGATAAATGGACTAGGATAGGCCTCATATAACTTCTCTAAACCCTTTGAGCTCATTGGTAATATAACCTCACCCCTCTGTTTTGGCTCACACAAACCTCGAAAGTCATCTCCATATGTATAACAAGGAAGCCCAAAAATGGGGACATGACAGACTATCTTTTCCATGGCTTCTTGTTTATCTTCTGAAGGTCTTTATTCAATAGGATTTGGGAGCTAGAGCTAGACATAACTGTGGAGCTTGGTGACGATGTTATGTATCTTGCAAGAGGAGTTGGCTCCATTTCTTTTTAGATGCCTTCAATGGATATTCTTGAGGTGAGTGCTATAATTTTTATTCCTGGTTTGATGATGAACCTTCTTTTAATGTCATGTACAACATATTTACACTAGAGGGTTGCTTTTGAGCGATAGTACTACACCATTAGTGATTGTGAGAAACACCTTGATTTGGGAGAAACACCTTGACCCTTGAAAGGTATTTGTCTGCTTCATATACTATTGATTTTGTGCACCCAAGACTTGTTTGGGATGTGTAAGGTGACTCTTGGCCTCAAAGAGTGTGATAGGTTGGAAGGAGCGTCTGATTTTGTTCCATGGAAGATTAGGCTCTAGATTCCTATGGAGGAAGTCAATCTTTGGGATCATGTTGAGAAGGAGGTTCCAAAACCTACCCATACATCAAAATTAGCCACTCAATGGAAGATGGAAGCCAAATAAAAGATAAACATTATTGATTATGTGAAGGACCATTTCATCTCACACATTTCAAATAAGACATATCACACATCTCAAATAAGAAGATGTGTAATAAAAAAATTTCTTCTTTGGTTGAGTTATTTTATAACTCTTGTGCTTCTCAAGAGTTGCTCTTGCAAGACTAGCTTTCAATGGTTCGCATGAGTAAGATAGATAGTATAGTGAGCTACTGGACCGGGATAAGTGAATTGAAGAATAAATTGGCCACCATTATAACAAAGATGTAGAATCAAGAGTTGTGTCCATTACCCTAAAAGGACTTGGTCCTTCTTGGATGCCTTT
>ML788248.1:110838-135532 GCA_009831015.1 Picea engelmannii
TTGCACATTACATAAATACTTGACATGGTAGTTACCAACTAGCACTCCCCCTTGTAAACTTGATCTAAACATATGTTACTTCTTACATCAAACATACCAACATAGTTTTTTATTTTTATTTTCTAGTTTCTTGTTAGCTTCCCCGACCTGTGTTGTAGGAGAATCATGACATGAAAACATCTTGCTTCAATAGGAACAAGAGTAATCGAAAAGATCTCATGAATGCCCGATCACTTCTTCAATGCCATCATGACATCTCAAAAATGATTTCAAGGGAACTTTGTTCTCTCACCTTTAAATGCAATATAATGGTGGGTCTAGTAGAACAACTTAGTAAAAATCTTCTGTGACTTATTTCATGTATATGCTGTGGTAGATTAACTATTGCGTGGATGATTTAAGATGAAATAAGGGTCTTAAGGGCCAAATACCTCATGCAACCTCCCAACATTTTCTTTTCCGTAAGTATTCACCCTTATATAATTGCTAATGGTTAGTAACATGAAGCTCACATGCCTTAGAAAAGATTGAAGCGTTAATGGAGTAATGTGGAAATTAGTAAGACAAGTTGGGGGGATTATCTCATGTAGGTTCCCTATATTCTATAAATTTGTATCCTTCCTTTGCCTTCCTCACCTTTCTTTCTTAGCTTCTTACTCCCTTGATTTTGTCATTATGTCTCTTTCGCTCCTTGATTTTTCTTTTTGTCTAGAGAATGTTTAAGTATTTTAAACAATCAAAATGACATATTAGAGTGCTCATGCTTGTGTCTTCTTCCCTATGAATTGTATTATATTTCAGCCAAAGGGAGATGCCCCCTTTGAGGTTTACATCACTTATGTTAGAATGGATGATTTACTACAATGCGAGTAGATGAATTTCATCACACCAACAAACAATATCGTGGTTCATCAATTTTGCACCATAGATTCCAACGACCTATCTAGGGCCTTATCACTTCCCAATTTTCACATGGTTATTAATATTTGTTGCTTCATCATCCATGCCTTTGAATATAATGCAAGGGTGCTGGCAGATAAATATATCTATGTCATAGCATATCATATCTAGTGTATCCTAGATCTTTTCATTGCCAATATTTCTATGGAATTAGACACTACAAGGAGAAGACCTTGTAGCGGAGGTTTTTAGTGTGACAAGATTGGGAAAAAATTTCAAAAAAAATTCCGCTACAACCTCCTCTATTTGTGGAAAAGGTTTTAATGGATGTTCCATATAACTAAAAAATGAGTGGGTGAAGGTTTTTTTTTTACCAGTTTTTATATTGGTAACACACATTGGTGCATGCTTACGTAACATGCATCGGTGCATTCATAAAACTAAAAAGCACTGGTGCTTGTATAACTATTATGCATCGGTTCCATCTTTTTTTTTTTTATATGCAACATCGATGCTCGTAAGAATATTACGCACTAGTTCATTCTCTTTTGTTTTATGGAACACTGGTGCTCATATAATTTGTTCTCACTGGTGCCTATAATACCATGTGTATCGGAGGGAAGTGAAATTTCCAACATTTGAGGTGAGATGTCGATGTCATTCTTTGTTACTAAGCACCGGTGTGTATATTATATGTAAAGCATTGGTGCGTATTGTAATCATGCACACCATAATATTTTGAAATGATACATATAATTGTACGTTATGTCGTTTAAAGTAACAATGTTTTTTCACAATTTTAGCACCAATGCTTCAATGTAATTAATAGGCATTGATGTGCATTACTCATAAAATCGCTCCGATTTCTATTTTAGGGCACAAACCGTTCAATGAGTTCAAAAGAATACAATGCACATGTATGTATATATTTTAATTAATTGTTTTTTTTACAAATTTTCAATTAATCATCTCAAAATCAAATATTTTTTATAATAATATTTATTTAAATATTTTTGTTATTGTGTTTTGATATACTGATTGCATTAATGTGTTATCCAACGAATTACACCCATGTTATTTGTAATAATGTAAATCATCCGTCTATAAATTAATCAACAATGCAACATTTTACAACATTCGACAATGCAATGGAATAAGAAACCCATTTTATTATATATGAATAAGAGACCCATCATCATACAAAATGGGACAACATAAAGGCCCACAATAATAAAAATGCAACCAATATGTAGTTGTTACACTTATTTGTAACACGTTCTCTTGCAATTGGAACAATATGTCAAATACATTAAACAAAATCCCTAATTTTCACAGACAAATATTCCAAAACATGCAACTTGCAGTAACATTCAATTATATTGATTGCCATTCATCACTTGAACTGTTGTCATCGCTTGAGCTCCATGCATGGCTCATTTCTTCTTCACTTGCAGATGACATTGTACTATGGTTATTTAACCTAATGTTTTCTTGATCAACGTATCTTTCTGTTCCACCTCTTCATGTTCCATCTACAAACATAGAAATAAAGTGTAGTAAGTATATCTACATTTATAGAGTAGATTGTACATGATTGTGTAAATAAAAAAGCATACCATAACAAGGAGTGTTTCATAAACAATACACATTCTTTCGAAGCCATATTGCACGCCATATCTCAAAATCTCTTATGGTGGTTGCTCCATACTTTGTTTCCTGCATGTTTAATATGCCATTACAAAGCACAATCCATATAATTAATATAAATGTTTCTTGTTATTCCGTTAATTATAAAATGAGGGACATTAAACAACATGGCTACTTACAAATTGTTCAATTAAACCTTGATACTTCAACATATACTCATAACCCATACTTAACCCAATGTCGATCAATTCTTTGGTTGTCTCTTTTTTGTATGTTATCACCTATTAGAAGACATCCATGGATGAGTGTAAATTAATTATTTAAATAAAAATATCACAACAAATATGAAATCTTCTGGTAAGGTTGAAAACGCAAGTACTCACAAAATTCACAATCAACCATTTTATTCTTCGTCGTCTTGTCTTATGTGCTGAATGGGTTCTATTTTTTATTTTATTTTCTGCAACAAAACAATTGAAAATCAATATTTCATGCAATAAATTTGATGTACATAAAAGAATAAACGAATAATTACCCTCTAATGTACGTTGTTGTTGGAATGGCTCCTCCTATAATGCAACTATGGTCATTTCTTTTACCATCTCCTAGTACACTTTTTTGGACATCCCTACCGACATGTATTGGTTTTCCCCTCGTTTGTCTCTTGGAATTTGCATAATCTTCCTGAAAAACGAAAAGCACAACATTTTTTTTTTTAAATCGACATGAAAGTAAATATAGCAAAAAAAATTAATTTGGTAATTTTTGGGACATATTATAGAAAAACATGTTTAATAATAATACCTTTTAAATGATTCTTTTTTGTTATTATAAGTTTTTGCTATTGCAAGTCTCACATATCTCATTGACCATTTCTTTGGAAACGCTTCCTTTAGTTTATATATAACCTAATTCTTGGAGTCATTGGGTTGATTTTTGTATTGTAAATGGAAAGTATGTCTATGTATGTTCTTTCCACTATATCCGTTTTGAAAAACTTTTCCCCCCTCTTGTTAACTTTCAACACCACTCCAGTTGAACTAAGGACCAAGTCGTCATCATTTACATCCTTCATAATTTTTATCTTCTTAGAATGACATTTCGTTTCCTCATTATTGGTCCTTGCACAACATTTTAAAAATGTGAAATCAAGTGTTTAAAACATGTTAGTGATTAATGTTAAGAAATTCATTTTTAGTAAAAAGTCAAATAAAAACTTAATGTTGATTACCTTTTCATCCACCTAATTCCACTCTTTGCAACATTTCCATAATGTTGCTACGCTCTTTTGCACTCAGATTGTGAACAATATTATCGAGTTTCTTCAAGTTTTTGCTCTGCATGATATGCCTTAACCAATACACCTCATTAATTTAAACCTACAGATAATTCAAATATATTAATTTTTTAATAAAACTTAAAGAATTTGGCCTATTCTATTGTTGGGATAAGTTACCATCACGTTCACTACAATAAGTTGTTTTCCTTGAACTTCTATCGGCCATTTTCTATTAAAAAAATTGAGGAATCGTCGTATATAGAAATTATGAAATATTTTTTACAAAATAAGGTTTAGGTGCATATAATAAAATAATACACATTGGTGCATTAAAAATACATATACATACTAGTATATGATTACTGTGCTATTATGAAATCAAAAACATTTTGCTTATAAATTGTTATATTCATGCGGTGCTCTATAAAGTAATAGAAGCACCAGTGCTTCATTATTGTTTATTGCACATCGTCGAACCCATAAGTAAATTTAAAATATGATAGTTTCGATATTTAAAACAATGTAATTTCATTTTAAACTCAACGTACTATTGACATGAACATGCACATCAATGGGATATTCCTTTACAATGTGCCCCGATGCGATATTCCTGTACAATGCGCCCCGCTAACCGTGAAATCATTTTTTTAATAAAAATTGACATCAACAAGGTTTGGGATCCAATTAAATGAGTGGTCCCATTGCAACAGATACCAAATACCCCATATACAAGTAAAGAAACCCTATAAAAATCTATTTCCCCAGATCGGGTGCTACGTGACGAGTGTAAGGACGATGGGGGGGCACCCGACATTCATGTGGATCGTGGGGAGGAGGTCGTGATGGCTAGCCCTATCCCATCCATCATACGACTCCCATTTGAAGGCAATAATTTGGAGAGTCGGTGCATTCATGCTATGGAGCGGGAGCAGCTGGGACAAGACCGAAGTTTGGATCTCCATACAATTCACACAGATGTTGGCTTTCGTGGAAGTTAATCGCTCAGGTTCCATGGTACATTCCAATCTAGTGATAATTATTATCATGGAAGTTTTAAGATGGGGGTGGAGATCTCCCATGGCCTATCCTAACTTATCATGTTGGTTGTTGTTTGATTGCGGGCTCTCATCTATCCTTTTCTCTTTCTCTTTCCGTGCTTTCCCCTAGTTTGTTCTTATCCCTCCTAGTCGCACATTCATGGCTTTGTGCACAACCCGAGCTAAGAAAACCCCTATCCATCAAACCCGTGCTTCCATGGCCGCTGATTTTTATGCAAAGTCAGTTCCTCAAGAAGTATAGGCTTTCATGCCAGCCCTGAAAAAACATGTTCGGATCATTTGTGAGGCTTAGGATGATGAGGAGGTTGACGCTTAGGTGGGGACTATCATTCTAGATATGGGCTGTACTCGCACTAGGGAGTTAAAATTTTATAGGACTTTGGAGTTGTATTAGAATATGAAGACAATGGGATCTCATGGAATGCTCCCCAAGGACCAAGATTACAGACAATTTAAGTAAGAAAAACAAAAATCTATAAAACCCTATAAAAATATATTGCTTAAATATTTTTTCCTTGTGAAATATAGAGAAAGAAACCAAGAAAAACAACCAGAAAGCTAGGGATTCCAATACCAACAGTAACTATGAAACCATTTTATTTTTTTGAGAATGCACTAAAAATTGTTTTAATTAAATAGGGGAAAGTTTGAGATGGTCAATAAAATGAAATCACATACTTGAAATTTCTCCTTGTAGATTTGTATGTGACCTACAATGATCCCTTACAAATTTGGCTCTTCAAAAAAGTCTATCCACTCCCAAGTCTTTGCTAGTAAATCTCTTTTGCACAAATCTCCACTCTAAATTTTGGAAAACAAATGAAATAAGGATTAGGGTTTTCATTTATAAACACGTATGTTTAGAAAAAATGAAATTCTCGATTATCTTTTCATTGTATATTTCGACGCATTAATGATAAACGTGTGAATTGTTTTTTTCTTAACTTACTTTTTCAGTGTGCTATATAATTTAAAGTGCACTGGTGCTCTTGTTATGTAAAAACGTATCAACAAACAATTTAATTGACAAAATACAAATGCAAACCTCTGCATTTAAAATTTTATGAAGGTTTTGCTTTGCGGAGGTAGAATAGATGTCACTCTTCGGTGCTTCTCATACGCATCAATGCGTTAGAAAACAACTAAGCACATCGATAACTCTTAAAAGCCATTAAAAATTATGTTTGAAGCTAGATTGTTCTATGCTTCCTAAATTTTGTTTTAAGAATTTATTCACGTATTGTCGATAGTTTTGGCTCAAATGCAGAAAAAAAGGTTATGATATCCAATGGCTAATTCTTCATATGCTAGCTCATTCCATATCATTCTAACTTTTTCAAGTTCTCCCTCGCTATTTGTAGTAAGTCTATATTTTATTTATAATTTAGTTATCTAATTGAATTTATGTTATTTATGCACGTGCATTTGAAGAATTGTTCATTGAATTTTTTAGGATCATGATTCAAGATGGAGTTTGGATGTGCAAGATCTCTCATCATTCAAAAAAAGTTGCAAGCTCTTATCAAGAGGAAGATATTGTAGGCAGATGTTTGATGAAAATGGACAACTTCTTTACCCTACCAACTGTAACATGCCATCTTGTACTAACCAACTTGGGTCAATGGTATTGCACCGTGAATTGGATCTCTTTTATGACACCCCAGTAGTATGTTGTTGTTCAAAATGTAAAGGGTTGAAGGAGAACCCTTGACGTGTCACATTGTCACATTATATTAATGATCGAATACCCAAAGTTGACAATCTAATACCTCCCATTGTAGTCAAGAATCCAATAGGTGATATAGAAAAGCCATATAGGAACACTTCCATATGCTCTTTTTTTTCAAAATTTGGAAGCCAAATCATCTAAGTTTTGTCCTAAACTGACTAACCCGTCTCCTTTTGTTGAGTCAAAGGAGAGTTCTAGTGATCCAAAGTATGATATTAATACTACCCAAAACATCTCTACTAGGAGATCCACAAAGTTGTATGAGTTGAGAACGAAAATTTCCAAGTACACACCAAAGTCGGTTCAATTGTTGGAAGGTAGCAATGACTTCCCTCTTCCTATCCATCTGCAAACTAAATACCAAACATGTTACAACCATGCTTTGTATGGCGCTTGACCATCTTCCATGTCCATGCCTGATGTTGGAACCAAATTCTCTTTTTGTGGTAATAGTTATATGATTGCCAAGTCTAAAATTTATGTTGTAAATCTCAAGTTGTTTATCCTTTCACATGTATTCGTTCCTCCCAAACAATCATTAGCCGTTATTCCATTTTGTGGTCCTCTTTATAATCAATCCGATTACTTGAATATTGTTAATTACAAACATAACATTTCCATGTACAGTATGTGCTTGAATGATTATGATTTGGAAACTTTAATGGGAAAATCCTGTTATATATCGATGGTCGTCCACAAACTCATGGGAACATTGCAGTGTTCATAAATAGTTGTAGGTCCTCATTAATTAGTGCAAATTGTTCCTTTTAGGAACACTCCAATGACAAATAGTTCTTTATGAAAAGGAAGGCATCTAAATTTGTTTTTGTGCATGCAATACACAATTTGTCTCCTAGTGATGAGTTGTTAACAAAATATAACTTCCGTAGATCACTAACTGCTTGTCAAAATTGCCTTGCATTAGATCTACCTTTAGACGTCCCCTTGGGGCATAAGAAAAATATGATTGAGTTTCATGATCATAACACTAGTCAACAAACCAAGTAATTTTGTAAACAAAATTCCCTCAAATAATAAAGTCTGTCAAATAAGTCAAAACAAATGAGGCACTACATTTTTTGACACTTATGTCGAGAAAATTCCATTGGGACAAAAAAAAAATCTATATTTTATGAGTTTTATTTTGGGAGAACCTTAAGATTTCCCACTTACAAGATCCTATGCATATATTAAAAAATGTTTCATCTTATTTATGGAGACACATACCATTGAAAAAAGGTGACAAATTGGGTGTTAGGAGAGATATTATTTCTTCAAATACTAAAAAGAAACATTGGCCAAGAAAATAAAGTAGAGGAGAGGATGGTCCCTCTTGGTCTTTTAAAGAAGGCGATGTCCCATGGACTTTGAAGAAAGATTATATTTTTGTGGTGAAGGATGCCATAATGGGTGTGAAGGCACCTTCTTTATACAAGTTGACTCTATGATGTTACTTCACTATAGACATCATTTGTCAAGGTTGAAATCACATGATCATCTGAACCTTCTAAGGGTACTATGTCGACTACATGCTTATTTTTATGTAGTATAGGTTATAATATGCTATGCACTCACAATTTTATGCCAATTAATTTTGTGTGTGTTTATTTTGAAGTGCCATTATCCTTTGCTCATGCATGGTTGTGTGAACCATGACTTCCCCCAGGATAAATGACGCATCATATCTAAGTTATTTGCATTTGTACATTGAATTACATCAAAGGAGATTCACATGGCTAGCATTCCATGGTGGTGTCAAGAGATAGTTGAGTTTGTTTCTATTTTTTAGAAAGAATTACTGATGATTTTCATGGACCCCTTTGTTTTACTATCCACATCACACCTTTAGAACTAACCTTTATTTATTTCACCCCTCTTTTAATTAATTCATGCATCCTCCTCCTTTAAACATTAGTTTATTCCACACAAATTTAGCATGAAATAATTTTTATTTATTTATTCTTTTATGCAATACACTAGAGTGGGTTTTAACACAAATTGATCAATATAAGTTAGAAAATTCATAACTTGCCGATATGATGCTCAATTGAGATGTCATTTTTTGCAATGTGGAAATAACAGGTATTTTTTTCTAATGTGTGGTCATATGACTCCATCCAAAATCATTTCAGTAGGTTCATGATCGACTAGGTTCGTTTGATGAGAAATCCTCGGTGAGCATTTTTGTACTTTTAGGCCTTGGATTTGGATTCCGTTAGTGGCGTTGGATTTTAATACCAAAAAACCTATAATAGGTTTTCTCCAGAGGTGAAAAATTCACTTTGACCAATACTCAAAATTATGAACAAAAACATTTTTTTAAATAAAAATTTGAGTCCCATTCTTGCCACTGCTTTACCCAAATTCAGTTCTATCAATTCCTTTGACATCTGGGTTATATATACTTTCAATATGTCCATTGAAACTGGGTTTATCCATCAACAGTTGAGAGATCTTATCCCGTGAAAACAACCAACTAACATTTGGAGCACTTGGCATTAAGTATTTGACAGGAGTACTAATTATTTTTTGAGAAGCAATTTAAAGCCAACCTATGTATTATGGATGTTGCAATAAACCCAAGTAATGATATATGGAACTTTCATGGTCAAGGTTAGTTAAATAATCAAGAGGCACAAAACACATGCAAATATGACACACACAATAAAGACTGATTGCAATGCAAACAGACTCGACAATATTATTGCCACACTCAATCATGATCACTACATGAAGTAAATCAAAACAATAGATAGTGGAACAAAAGTCACCCATTCAACCAACAAATGCTCAATAATTAAATATCAAGAGAACATGGCTAATGGGCGGAGCATTAAAAAAATCAAAGTTGAAAATTTTTAGGAGGGGCCCCAAGTCAGTGGACTTGGGGTCTAATTGAGGCCTTAACATGCCCCCATCTTTTGTAATTTTAATATATTCCTATCTCTTACTTGTTTCAATCTTAACTCCCAATGGTTATTATAATCTTAATTGATTTCCCTAAGGTAAATCTTTAATTTTCTTTCCTTAAATCTTAATTTGTATTTCCCCCTATTTTACTCTTTTATTTGTGAAATATCCTAGCTTCCTATAATTAAATATATCTTTCCTTATTCTTCCCTCTCTTAATTCCTTTAAGACTTATATCTATTTTTCATTTCAATTCTCTCATTTGTGTTTAAAGGTTAATTTAATTCATTTCATATTTAACTTATTTCATATCTTAACTTTATTGCTTGTCAATTTAGGAATTCTCCCATTGCTCATTGGCTTTGTTTATTTCTCTAATTCTTAGCGCCCCTAATAATTTAAATAAACTTATTATTATTTTTAATCTTATTTCCCAATGGTTATCTACATAAATATTTTAATCTTATTTTCCAATATTTATCTTTATATTTAACATTTCCCCCAACAACTATCCCTTAATTTTGTTTCTTAAATCTTTTTTTTCAGCTCTTGTTTTATCATTATTTATTTTTTCTCTCCCCGATGATGGCTGTAATAGCCACTTGAAATGTTGGACATTTCATAAAATGACACACAATTTACTTCCAAAAAGATAAAGCAACAAGATATACTTAATTTAGACTTTATATCCTTCAAAGTAGTTCTCTTCAAGGTCTATTGGCACTTGTTACATATGAATGAACAATATCTTGATAGGGCTATTATTGAGTATGCTAATGGATTTACCATAATTAATACAAGGTTAATGAGAGCCTAGTATAGAGCCCCAGGTCCTTCCCAGCCAGTGTGATCATGTCTTTCATTCATAGGTGCCAGGTAAAGTAGGTTGGTCATATGTTGTTAGATATGAGCCAAGAGGAAGGCCTGTAAAATATATTGTACTAGAAGAAGGCTATAATGAAGAAGATCAACAAGATGATGCAAGGGAACAAGTAGATGTATCTGTTGAAGAAGTTGAAGATATTATAGATGACGATGTTCTCAACAATGATATCGATGACGACGTTATGAATGATGATATTAATGATAGTGTTATCTATGATGATATTATTGATGATTTTTCTACGACTGACAATCCTTTCAATGATTCCATTTCTGATGATATACATATTCAATTGGATGACGAATAAAATTAACAATATTGAATTATAAGTGAAATATAGGTTGAGGTATGTTTTTTTATAACTTATATGATTTATCTTTATATTTATTTTTTACTTATATAATTCATGTTTTGCTACATTTTATGTCATTTTCTATGTTGTATGATATTTTGTTAATTTCATTTTTTTTCACACTAGATATAAGATTGGGTATGTGGAATTAGGGGGAGGGGCCAGATGAATTTCCACGTATATCTTGTTAGCATGCAATTAGATTCAATCAAACTTTTTCCAGGTTGATTAGGTTAGATTTCATGAGATGCAAGAATATTTTGAAAAAAATCAATGTTGGCCCCTTTCACTGGTGGTCATGGCTAGTTGGGGACCCAACCTTGGATTGTCTTAGGAAAAGAGATCCAACCATGATATGATGCACATTTTTTTGATTAGTCCAATAATCCATTAAGTTCATAGTGCCCATGAACATGATCTTGTTGGAACACAATTGGATTCAATCCAACCTTGTCTGGCTTGTTTTGGGCAACCAAAATTTTGGTCTTCAGGGAGGCCATCCTTGGGTTATTTTGAGTTATGAATCCTTCCAATATCAACAAGGTATATGTCTAGGCTAATCAGGTCATATTTTGTGAGATGTAAGAATAGTTTACAAAAATTTCAACATTGTCCCCTTTCATTGGTGGTCATGTCTAGTTAGGGACCCAACCTTGCTATGTCTTAGGAAAAGAGACCCAACCCTGACATGATGTAAATTTTTTTAATCATGCCAACAATCCATTAAGGACATAGTTCCCATGAACACGATCTTATTGGAACATAATTGGATTCAATTCAACCTTGTTTGGTTTGTTTCAGACACCCAATATATTGGCCTTTTAGGAGGCCATCCTTAGCTTATTTTTGAGTTTTGAAACCCTCACATATCAACAAAGTATATTTCTAGGTGGATCAGATTAGATTCGGTGAGATGCAAGAACAATTTGCAAAAAACATTGGCTCCTTTCACTAGTGGTCATGGCTAGTCAAAGACCCAAGCCTGGCATGTCTTAGGAAAAGATACCCAATCCTAACATGATGCAAAATTTTTAATTAGGCCAAAAATCCATTAAGTCCATAGTGTCCATGAACATGATCTTGTTGGCACACAATTGGATTTAATCTAACCTTGTCTAGCTTATTTCATGCACCCRATATTTTGGACTTTGAGTAGGCCATATCTGGCTTATTTTTGAGTTCTAAAACCTTCCCATGTCATGAAAGTACATTTCTAGGTTGATCAAGTCAGATTTGGTGAGATGAAAGAATAATTTGAAAAAAATTCAATGTTGGCCCCTTTCACTAGTGGTCATGGCTAGTTGGGTACCCAACCCTGGCATGTCTTAGGAAAAGAGACCCAACCCTGACATGATGCAAAACTATTTAACTAGGCCAATAATCCACTAAAGCCACAATTCCCATGAACATGATCTTGTTAGCACACAATTGGATTCAATTTGACCTTGTATGGCTTGTTTCAAGCACCCAATATTTTGGCCTTTTGGGAGGCCATCCCCGACTTATTTTTGATTTTTGAAACCCTACCATATCAAAAAAGTATATTTCTAGGTTGATAAGGTATGATTTCATGATATGTAAGAACGATTTGCAAAAATACCACCATTGGCCCCTTTCACTAGTGGTCATGGCTAGTCAGGGACCCAACCCTGGCATGCCTTAGGAAAAGAGACCCAACCCTAACATGAATATGAAAAAGTGTTTAATTAGGCAAATAATCCATTAAGGCCACCATAGTGCCCATGAACATGATCTTGTTGGCACATAATTGGATTCAATCTGACCTTGTCTATTTCTTTCAGGCACCCAATCTTTTGGCCTTCGGGGGGATTTTTAATAGCTTATTTTTGAGTTTTGGAACCCTCCCATATAAAAAAAGTACATGTCTAGGTGGATCAGGTTAGATTTCTTGAGATGCAGAAATAATTTGCAAAAATATCAATGTCGACCCCTTTCACTAGTGGGCATGGATAATTAGGAACCCAACCTTGGCATGAATTAGGAAATTAAGAGACCCAACTCCGAGATGCAATTTTTTTTAATTAGACTAGAACTCCTTCTGAGTAGCTCATTGAAGGACTAAGCCATCAGATTTTGGCTTTTCAACATGTATCATATAAGGGAACCATTCCTAATTTTTTTTCAAATCTTATAATCGAGCTAAGTCCCAGATGAGGAGAACTGTCCCTAGATTTCTCCCTCAAAGTATGTCCTAGATGAGGAGAACTACCCATGATGCAATAAATCACTTAGAAGCTAGAGTTACAGATTCCTTATAAAGGGATTTTGTCATTGTTCAAGGTCTAGTGCATGACCCACTAGCCCTAAAAGTGATTCTTAGGGCCAAACCACCTAGTGTTTATCCCTCAATGATGTATTTGGCCAATAGACATGAACAAAGATTGGAGTATTAGGCCCATATGCCACTTAGGGGGAAATGATTCCTTATGGAGGTCAAGGATCCATGATTTTTGTTGATGTATTTAGCATCAGACAAGTACTTCCAAATAGGCTCGATGTTTAGCATGTGGAAGTCGTCCGTAATGCCTCTTAGAACCTTAGGAGTTTCACTTTATGTGTTAATTATTAAAGTGAACAATCTTACAGATTAATGTGAGATTAATCAAGTTAAATGCCTAAGTTTTTGGCATTAGTAACTTAAAGTGATTTGTTTAAGTCCTATCCGTTAGATGTAAAGTGAAGGTGATATTAGATCTCAGCTGTCGATCACTTTAGAAGATCTAGCGTTTTGGATTTAGGGTTAACTCAACATAATAAAAGGCAGCCTGAGTGAGAGGATGAAACACACAGAAAGCATATTGGAGCAAAGAGGGATTCTTTTCTCATGTGCTTGTCTCACACACATAGTGAGAGAGTGATCTCTCATTGATTGGGTGGAGAAGGACATTCATCCAAGTGTGCAGGGAAGGGGCCGAGGATAAGAGGAAAGGGGAAACAAGGGAGACAACATCCAACCAACAAGATTGAAGGACCAATATTGTGGTTTGTAGGGCTTATCTATCTATTGTTTTGAATTCTTTAGGTCGGCCATTATCCTAGGAAGGGGGCTCATATTAGAATAATAAATCTCATAGAATTGGTTTTCCCTTCGGGGTTTTTTACCCATAAATCTCTTGTGCAATGTGTGTGATTTTCAGTTTTATGCTTCCACTGATTAATTTCATTAAGTAACCTAGCTGTGCATTTATTTAATAAAGTGATTTTATTGGAACTAAGTGTGAGGTGCCAGGTTCAAGAAAATTAACAATTTTCTCATGAACCCTAAAAGTAGTGTATATGACTCATTCCCCTAGTGTATAGATATCTACTGTCACCATTGCATAAACATGATATGTTTGCAATAACTTAAGAAGTTTGGATAAACGATTTAAGGTTTTTTTATTATATACAATTAAATTGTCTCAATACACTCCTTATAATTTATTATTTATGTATTTTTATTAATTCCGAAACAATGTTGTTAATTATATTGTTTAAGTTACCCTTTGTAATAAGTTATACTGGGAAAAGTAAATGGATTAGATTTCCACAAACCATGAATATCGAGGCAAGGTGAATTGAAAAAGCATAATGTTAAGTAGATTACCAAGGGTATCATGATGCTAATTTGATTAATAATAATACATGAGATTTATATTTCGTATTTGATCTATAAATTGTTGTGTATATTCCATTGGAATAGTTCATCACAACAAATCTAATAAAATACTGAAATCTTTAGTATTAAGGTTATTTTTCCTCTAGATTTCCAGAATATTTAGTTACTAAGTTTTCTGCTTATGCATGAAATAGATAAAATGCGGAAAATAGAGAATAGTAAAATACGATCACACCATCCACAAATAAACACAAGCTATGACTTGGGAAATCCAATACGGGGGAAAACCCATCTAGAAGGTAAGGCTTCTCTGCTCTCTTTTCTCTAGTATAGAAATTATGCAAGTACAAAAGAAGAGGCACTCTCCATGGAGTTGCCTTTGACTTGTGGCCTGTATGGCCGCTACATAATTTCTCCTCCTCTATTATGCTCACAAAATACCACTCTCACATGTTCTCCTCAACTATGAAATAAGATACAATGCAAAAGAATGGAACCCTTTCTCCTCCTAGTGGCCCAATATTTAACATATTCCAATAACCATCTAGGGGTAGGGTTTTGAATTCCTCAACCTTAAATTTTGATAAGGTTTTGGACCTTCTAGAATGTTCTTAGAAAATCCAGTTTGTCACTGGCCTCATATTTCTAAGTAATGGAGGCTGATGTGGCATCCACTCATACCATGGTCATCAATACGGTAGGTCAACTTGCGAGAGGCAAACTTTCTCATACACACTTCGATTGATGAACAATCGACATTGTTGGAAAGGTATCCATGTGTAGAATATAAAATATTCTTGCATAGTAAGGTTTGGACCAAAAAAAATGTCGTTTGATGCCTCAAAATGGCTCTAGAATATTTTAGACGATTTTGTTTTACCCGAATTTCCAAATTTGGATCAGCGGCCGAAATGGCCTTGCAAGTTGATTCCTTCAATTTTTCCACCTAGAAAGTATTGAGATAATGAAAAATAATATAATGATCCAATCCAAATCACACCTCCCCATTTAGGGAGGTTTTTGGTCCCCAAAATATTTAATGAATGAGGTGAGGAAATATTTCCTCTACCTTCTCTCTGGAGTACCATTTTGCTTTCACTGGAAGTTGTCCTTTGAACCCAATATGCCAAAGGTCATGTTGCCCCTGTCTTGTAGTTCTGGATCACTTTTACAAAATTGTGTCCTTTGCCAACTCTTCTTGAGCGTCTGGTGCTAATTCCTCTATGGAAGGTAGGACCTTCTCCTCCTCTTGATCCAACATAGAAGGCTCATATAGTTTGAGATTCTCCACATTCACTACTAAGTAAATGCACATGTATGGGGGTAGACTAAGTTGTAGGCATTATCTCCCACCTTTTCCAATACCTCAAAAGGACCATAACGCAGAGAATTGATCTTGTTACCATGACCCTATAGACTTTCCTTATTTAGTTGTAACCATACTCTGTCTCCCACTCTAAATGTTGTCTTTGTTCTGTGGTGGTCATGCCTAGCCTTGTACTTTTCTTGTGACTTCTTCAATGTCTCTTGTACTTGCAAATGGATCTTCCTGATCTTCTTAACAATTTTTTTTGCTTTTAATGCATCTCCTGTGAGGTCCTCCCTCACTCATCCTTGTTTTCCATATACAACATCTAAGGGTGAAGGTGGAAAATACCCAAAGCAAGCTTCAAAAGTTGACTTACTAGTAGAAGTGTGGACTACTCTATTATAAGAGTGTTGTATATAGATAATATTTTCATCCCAGGTCTTCAGATGCTTCTGATTGTAACCCATCAAAAGATGCACCAAAGTCTTGTTGACTACTTCTGCCTACCCATCTGTCTGTGGATGGAATGTTGTAGACGTCTTCAACTTAGTGTCCAACTTCTCCCACAATGCAGTCCAAAATGCAATAAGAAATCTGGTATCCCTATCTAAGATGATGCTCCTTAGTATCCCAAAGTGCACCCAGACTTGTTCAAAGAACTTGCTTGCTACTTATTGTTTGTTTATGGTCTTTTTACAAGGCATGCAAATGCACATTTTGTTGAACCTATCAACTACCACAAATAGTGATCCAAAATTGATCTTTTAAAGACTATGGTTAAGTTTATGCATGAATTATTTTACCATTTAGGATTTAATAAGAAAGAGAAGAAGCTTAATGAAATAATGTTGCAGCCATATGAGAAGTAAAAACAACAAACCATAACACCAAGATTGATAACAGAGTTCGACACACGTTTTCCTACGTCTCTAGGCCTTTGTCTTAGTGGGAGAGGCTTCTTATTAATATTCAATGCTTTAAGAATACAAAATAAAGGATTACATAATAGCTCCTAAAAGCATCTTTCATATTTGCAACTTCTGGACAGGAACAAACATCACCATTGGCTGGAACAGGTAATTCTAAGACTTTTGAGTATGAACTCGACTATGCTTGGCTCGACATCTTGGGCTCTAGAGTCACTTTTCTGTTCGACTACTCAGATGAAAAAACAAAATCCATATTCGAACTCCCCTCAAAATTCTGCAACTTTTGATTATGAAGTTGACCTACTTCTGAACAGGCCCTCAGGACCTCCCCTTGACACAAATCACAATGTTGCACCCTATCAGATCTGTACAGTCCGTACAGTCTCGAACTGCATGCAAAAAAAACTCCATTTTCTCAATTTCTGTGGCTGGCTAAATAAGCCAGACTCTGCTAAATTTAGTCGCAGTTAGCCAAACTTAGCGACAATTAGCCAAACTTAGCGGGATTTCGCCAGATTTGGAGGATTCCTGCGAGATTTGGGGGTAACTTCCAGATTTGGTGGAAATCGCCAAACCTATTTGACCTTCCAGAAGGTGCCATGTGGAACCTCCTCATTAGGCCACGTGTCACATTGTCATTTTCTCAAGCCACGTCATCATGCCTAGTCAACTGCCACGTCGTCATCCGTACAGTGCCACATCATCATCCGTACATTGCCATATCATCGTCAATACAATACCACATCATCATCTGTATAGTGCCATGTCATTGTCCATACAGTGCCACATCATCATACGTACAGTGCCACGTCAACATCCATACAATGCCACATCATCATCCTACAATGCCACGTTATCATCTGTACAGTGCCACGTTATTGTCAGTACAGTGCCACATCATCATCTATACAGTGCCACATCATCATCCATACAGTTCCATGTGAGCATCCCTAAATTTCCACGTTAGCATATGTACTTCCACGTGTCACCCTACCACGCCAACATCCATACTGCCATGTGTCACTTCCGTACCATGCCAACTCAGTCCGAAAATACCAAAAATGACTAGCATGTGCCAGCTCCTGGTGCTGCCACATCACCCTGCTAACATCATCATGATGTACTACTGACATCATCTTCCACGTCACTTGTACAGCCTTTGACCAATTAACTTTGACCTTTGACTTTTTGCCTATTTAGGAAAAAGTTCAAAATGCGATAACTTTTGCATACAATGTCCATTTTTAGAAAAAAAATATATGGCTGGAATCAACACGACGAGACCTATGCAATGGCATTGGTTTCGTTTGATTTTGAGAAATTTTAAAATTTGGCCTTCCTAGATCCATTTTGGATCATTCCTCTCCACTAAGACCTTTTGGTCCTCCAAAAGGGTATTAACCTGACATCAAGTGCGGGATAGGCCTCCCCACTTGTCCTTTGTCTTTAAACTCTATCATGTTCACCTGTCGCATCATAATCAATTGCATAATAACCATGAGAACTGAAAGCATATTGTTAGCCATTTGAACTCGTTCACATCTTACTTAATCCACTACCATCCATTTAGAAAACATTAGTAGTGATAACATCAGAAATATGACTGAAACTGAACCCATATGTTTGACTGGCTTGCACGACATTGACTTATCTTGAAGCAAAGTATGATTGAACGTCCATTATACAACCATCTCATGTTCATGCTTAAGATCAATTGCTTTACTTGGAACAATTATAGGTGTATTGCTTGCATAAGCTGCTTTCTTTAATTGTTCCATTGTTAGAAGAGATTGATTTGCTTTTGTGTGATGAGCATGTACAACATATTATGTCCCTTCTTTAGTTAAGTGATATTGATTTTGTTCCCTGTAGAAGATTGCTTTGCGATTATATAAATAAGGGCTTCCTAAGACCATTCCACATGTTTCTAGTGGCACCACATCACATATTACTTCATCCACATACTTAGATGTAATTGCAAACTTCATGATACATTACTTTGTTATGGGCAATTTATGATCTTTGCTTATCCAATTTAGTGAATAGGGTTTGTGATGTATCTTAATGTTTAATCCCAATTTCTTACTGACTTCTTCTGAAATTAAGTTAGATTGCGATCCACTATCTATTAATGTGTCAATCTTAGTATGTTTCGTTATGACCCTTATATGAAAAAAAATACTTCTTGAATCAAAACCATCACCAATTTTACCTGTCAAACCAACTACTGTAATCTTAGACTCATCACTTGAATCTGATCCCAAGTGTGTTGGTCGTGTTGTTGTTGCAACTTTTTGCCTCCCTTTCCTCTCTTTGAACCACTTTGGTTTCTTCTCTAGGTGCAATTGCCAGCAATGCTTATCATCATGCCCTTCTTTCTTGCAATGCTTTCAAGAGAGCTTCTCTCCCTTCACTGTCACTGAATTTTCTTTCTTCCCATTCCCTTTTCCTTTGCCATCCTTCTTTGAAGATGATTCCCCTGATACACCAACTCCAGTTTTCCCTACTTCAATATATGTTGCTTGGACAGAAACCCCATCAAGATTAGTAGGTCCAAACATAAACACAATATTACTAGTATAAGCAAGCAAACCTCCTATATACTTCATAAGAGTTTCTTGTGTAGTCAATGAAACATCTAACACCAAAGCCATCTTATGAAATTCATCTCTATATTCTTGCACTGACTATCTTTTTCTTAGCTTAAGACTTTTCCATTCAATTAAAGCCTTTTCCTTATATCCCAATGGATAGAACTGTTTTCTAAGTGTGGAAATAAAATCATGCCATGATGGAAAAATCTTACCAACTTGCTAAGTTCCATGTTGCATTTTACTTTGCCACCAGATGGGAGCTGTGCCTTCAAGATGAAGCGATGCCAATCTGATTTTGGTTGCCTCATCTTTGATTTGCTGCACATTACAATATAATTCCATTTGTCTAACCCAATTATCAAGTTTCTTAGCATTAACTTCTCCATCATACATAGGAAAAACAAATTTTACATCAAGTTTAAGTAATGGCATATCAGGCTTATGTTTATGATAATGTTTTCTTGCAGTAGAATTTGAACTTGCACTTGAAGAAGAAGAAGACGATGGAGATGAAGGAGGTGGAGGAGGAGGTTTAGGAGGGTCCTCTCCTTCTTCATTGTTGTCTTGTTTTGAAGATTCCCCTTGAATCGGTCTCTTCCGTTCCAAGTAATCATCATACAACACTTTTACCATCTCCGACATGGAAAATAAATTTCTTTGAAACTCCTTTTCATTTTGAGAAAGACCTTCTTCTGATGCCATCATCTCACTTTGATATGTCCTCTTTCTTGATAAAATCTTTGGATATCCTTCTACAAGCCCTCCTTCACCACGACTTAGGTTTTCCCTGGTAATCATGCAAACTGAAACAACCAATTGTCAACCTGCTCTAATACCACTTGATCCGAAATTGATCTTTTAAATACTATGGTTAAGTTTATGCATCAATTATTTTACCACTTAGGATTTAATAAGAAAGAGAAGAAGCTTAATGAAAGAATGTTGCAGCCATATAAGAAGTAAAAACAACAAACAATAACACCAATATTGATAACGGAGTTCAACACAAGTTTGCCTACGTCTCTAGGCCTTTGTCTCAGTGGAAGAGGCTTCTTATTAATCTTCAATGCTTTAAAATACAAAAGAAAGGCTTACATAACAGCTCTTGAAACCACCTTTCAGATCTGCAACTTCTGGACAGAAACATACATCACCATTGGCTAGAACATGTAATTTTGAGAATTTTGAGTATGAACTTGGCTATGCTTGGCTTGACATCTTGGGCTCTGGAATCACTTTTATGTTCATCTACTCGGATGCAAAAACATAAGCAATATTCAAACTCCCCTCGAAATTCTGCAACTTTTGAGTATGAAGTCGACCTACTTCTAAACAGGCCCTCAGGACCTCCCCTAGATAGAAATCCCAATGTTGTGCCTTGTCAGATTTGTACAATCTGTACAGTCTCAAACTGCGTGCAAAAAAACTCCTTTTTTCTCGATTTCCATGCCCGACTAAATAAGCTAGACTCCATCAAATTTAGTGACAATTAGCCAAACTTAGTGAGATTTCACCAGATTTGGAGGATTCCTGCTAGATTTGGTGGAAACCACCAAACCTCTTTGACCTTCCAGAAGGTGCCATGTGGCACCTCCTCATTGGGCTACAAGTCACCTCGTCATTGGCCCGAGCCACGTCATCCTGCCCAGTTAGCTGCCATGTCAGCTTGCCCAGTCAGTCTGCCCAATCAGTTGCCACATCAACATCTGTACTACCACGTCAGCCTGCCCATTCATCTACCATGTTATCATCTGTATAGTGCCACATCATCATTCATACAATGCCACATCATTGTATGTACAATGCCACATCATCATTTGTATAATGCCAGGACATTGGTCGTACAATGCCACGTCATCATCTGTACAGTGCCACATCATCGACAGTACAATGTCACGTCATCCTCAGTACAATGCCATGTCATCATCTGTACAGTTCCACGTCAACATACGTATAGTGCCACGTCAACATCCGTACTGCCATGTTAGCATCTGTACTACCACATGTCACACTGCCACGTGTCACTTTCGTACAGTGCAAACTCAGCCCAAAAATGCCAAAAATGACTGACACGTGTCAGCCCCTAGTGCTACCACATCACCCTATTGACATCATCATGACGTATTGCGAACATCATTTGCCATGGCAACTGCACAACCTTTAACCATTTGACTTTGACCTTTGAATTTTTGCCTGTTTGGGAAAAAGTTCAGAACGAGATAACTTTCACATACAGTGTCCATTTTTGGAAAAAAATATATATGGCTTGAATCAGTATGACGAGCCCTATGTAATGGCACTGGTTTCGTCTGATTATAAGAACTTTGAAATTTTGGCCTTGTTGGATCCATTTTGGATCAATAGATAGTTATGCCCCTTCCGTGTGGTTTGTAAACCTCCCACAAAATCCATGGAAATGCTTTCCCAAGGTCGAGTCGGTACAGGTAAGGGATGGTATAGACCTTGCTTCCTGTTACTGGGCTTGCTGGTATAACATAGTACACATCCTCTAATATACCGTGTTACAACTTCTTGCATTCTAGGCCAATACACATACCTTTGTAAATTGGCAACTGTCTTTCCAGCATCAAAGTGTCCTACAACCTTGGAGGTGTGAGCCTCTTTGATAAGTTGCAGTGATTCACCTTTAGAGACACAAAGCTTGTCAAGCTTGTAGAGTAAACCATTATGGAAATGATAGTCAATCTTTCTGGAACCTTCTTTTATATGAATTTGGCCCTGTAGCTGTTGAAATACCTCCTTGAAGTCCTCATCTTCTGTGTATGCCTCTTTGAATGCATCATGGGTAAAAATCTCCATGTGCATCAGAGTTCCCAAAGTTGTAATCTTGGATGCGGATGGCCGTTAAATCATATCTGCCAACTTATTTGTGCTACCCTTCTTATACTTGATTACTAGATGAAATTGTTGTAAAAACCCCATCCACTTGTAATGCCTAGTTTATTGTAGCTTACTATGGGCCTGCAGATATTGTAGTGTCTAGTGATCTGTGTGGATGATGGTATCCTTTCCCATCAGATAGTGCTTCCACTTTTCGATAGCTTGTACCAAGTCATAGAGCTCCTTGTTGTAGGTAGGGTAGTTGAGAACCTCCCCGTGAAATACTTTAAAATGATAGCATACGAGCCTTCCTCAATGCATCAATACTGCTCTCATGGAATACCCACTTGCATTTGCCTCCACTTCAAAGGGACTTTGCAAATTTAGTAGTGCGAGCACTGGTGCTTGACTAATATTTCTTTTCATCTCATCAAAGGCCTTATGTTGATTCTTCCCCCACTGTAAACTCTTACCATCGACTGTTATGGCGTGGATTAGGGCAACTACTGCTGAAAATGAAGCTATGAACTTTCACAAGTATTGTGTCGCCCCAATAAACTCTTAACTTAAATGAAATTTCTAGGAATTAGTTATTTCATGATGGCCTTCATCTTTGCAGGATTTATCTTAAGCTTCCCTCCACTGATCACATACCCCAAATACACCAAAGACTGCTGAGCAAACTCACATTTCTTAAGATTGGCCATCAACTGGTGCTTTTTCAAAGTCTCTAACACTTGCATAGGATGTGAGATGTTATCCTCCTAGGTAGCGCTATAAACCAGTATATCATCCAAATAAACAATAACAAATGAATCTAGATAAGGGCGTAAAACATCATTCATTAGTCTCATAAATGTAGTTGGTGCGTTGCATAAACCGAATAGAATAACCAACCACTCATACAAACCTTGCCTTGTATTGAAGGTAGTATTCCATGTATCTTCTTCTTTGACTCGTACCTGGTGATATCTTGATTTCAAATCCATCTTAGTGAAGTACTTGGCATGCCGCAACTAGTCCAATAGATAATCGATCCTTGGCAGAGAGTATCAATTCTTTAGTGTAATTTTGTTCAATGCCTTGTAATTGATACACATTCTCCAAGTCCCATCATTCTTGGGCACAATTATGATGGGTGGACCAAAAGGTGAGGTACTTGGTCGAATTAGACCCTACTCCAACAACTGTTGCAATTGCTTCTTCACTTCATTTGCTTCTAGAACAATTAATCTATACAACCCAATATTCGACAATGGGGAGTTTGGAAATAATTGCATTTTATGCTCCACTTCCCTCTTCAGTGGTATCCATTTAGGCTCTTGGAACACTCCTATGCATGCCTATAGAAACTCCTCCAATCAATGTTTATTCTCTCTAGTACACCTCTCCAGGGATGCCTTCACTCTCATTGACTCATCATCACACTAATTTTCTCTTAAGAAAAAAAAAACATATTTCTTACTAGAGCTAATCAACTCCTTGGATTGGTTGGCACTTACCAGTGAGATATTTGACTTTCCTTTATGCACGTTGATGATGTAGGACTTCCCATCCTTGATCACTCAGTATTAGTTGGCTCTCTGCATGAAGATTTCATCCCCCATATACATATAAGGGCTTCCAAACACTACTGCACACACGTCAAGGGGTACTACATCCAATTCCACTTCATCAATAAAATCAACACTTATAGCAAATTTAATCTTACACTTTTTCATTACCTTTATCTCTACATCCTTGTTTACCCAACCCAATGGATAGGGGCTAGGGTGATGGTGAACATCCAATCCAAGCTTACCGACCAGAACTATTGCTATGATATTATCCTATGAACCATATTCGAACATAATATCTATCTCAATCTTCTTTACCTGAATCTTGATGTGGAAGAGCTTGGTCATCTCCTTCTCTTCTTGGTGATGAAGGATACTTAGATTCACCTTCTTCTGCACAGATATGCAGACAATATTGTCATCCACATCTGAGCTACTTTCAACCTGATTTCTTGAATATGTGGCCAGAAGGTTCTTTTTCTTTTCGTCCTTCTTGCGGTTCTTCGGGTTCAACTGTGGACGTAGCTTCCGACATTTTCCCTTGGTGTGTCCATCAATGTTGCAATGATTGCAATGGTTGATGGGATATTTACTCTATTGTGCAGTGGGTGCTATCTTCTTATCTTTTCCCCTTTTCCACTTCTTCTTCCCGTCCTTGGAAGATTCCTGTGCTCTTTTTGCTTTGAACCACTTGGTTTCCCTTTCTTTTGGCCTATGTTTTCCAGGTACTGTGCTTGTACACACGCCTCATCCACTGTCCTTGGCTTGAAGAGCATCACCTGCTTTTGTAGATGACTGTGTAAACCCCCTAGATGCTTGAGGAGTACATCTAGGTTCTTGGGAGAGATACCCAACATGATGGCCATCTTTTTGAACTCAGTGGTGTACTCCTATACACTCTACCCTTGCCTCTGCCTAAAGTAGTGCCGCCAGATCCATTGGTCCTCTACATACCCAATATGGTATAATTAGGACTTGATGAGGGTTTTGAAGTCCTCCCACCTAGTTACTGGAAGATCACCCTCCAACATAAGTGTTTCCATGTGGCTTTCCCACCAGGTTAAAGCATGGCCCTCTAACTTCGATCT
>ML788248.1:142364-159570 GCA_009831015.1 Picea engelmannii
TGAATTGAAGAAGGAAGTACATGTAGACCCTGAAGATAATTAAAGAAAATAATTACAAAATAAGAAAGTGTCAGGTCGGCCCTAATGTTAAAAGGAAGTGACATAAATGGTATAAATAAACATCATTATACATTCATTTGATACAAGTCGAATTTCAGAGGAAATCGGAAGTAAAAAAGGCTGGATTTCAAGGGAGGATGAAGTCTTTTGGTGATGTGTTCTAAGGTATGTTTGTTGTAGGAAAATATCCCTGCGGACAGGTAGATTGCCTCAAATAAATAGACCCTAACTCTAAGACAGAAAGTGCTTAACGTGGACACCGACTTCCTTTTAGATTTGTGCAAACTAATACACGAGAAGGAAGGATGATAGAAGTACCTTTTAATCGACGTTTGTCCCTGCATGCTCCGAATCGAGTTCTGAACTCTCGCTCCTCGCTGAGTCCTATGGACAAACAAAGTACGACCACTTCCTACTCTATTGATGTTAACTTGAAAACAGATCTATCTATCGACGATAAGTTCATGTAAAATCAGACACAAACTAGAAAGAAATAGGCCAAGCGTGTCATATTAATGAGAATAACGACAACAATACTTACAATCGTAGATACGAATGCGACAACTTCGTCAAGTCTCCTTCGTCTAACCCTTGCTCGACAGATCCACAACCTAGATGATAGCAGCTTCACTGATCACTCTTCTTCAACTGACTGTGTGTTTCCTATGAGATCATAGGTTTCATGCTAGCAATTCTTCCCCCTTTTCACCATCATAGAGCCTGCTTATATAGGTTAAGAGGAGATTAACCTCTTCAGTTATCTTTAGAACAAGTTGAGGAATTCCCTCCTTGGATCAGGGATCTTCTGATGGAACCAAGAATTCGAATGCAACTGCCTTCTAAACTTGAGAGATCCTCCCCTTATTCTCCTCAACGGGCCAACTACTGCCCCAGATTAAGCAGCGCTCCCTCAAAAGGGGCATCAGGGAGCTATAATGCTCCCTAGGAAGCTTGAGGGGGCGCCAACGCTCCAAGGGTGGATAACACTCCTCTTGAGGGGAAGATAAGCGTTATAACGCTCCCTGAGACCTTATAGGAGAGCGATAGTGCTCCTAAGGCTGATCTAGGGGAGCCCTCCCCTTCAAAACCTTTGTTTAAGAGCTCTTCTCAGGTGATAAAAGTTCCTTGACTCCAGTTAATCATTCCTTCCTCCTCCAAACCAAGTGTCTGAGCTATTATAGATGTCTCTTTGGTGTCATCATCATGACAGTATGCTTTGTTTGATGTTTGCGACACTTGTGAATGACATGCGACACTTGCGATAGTCGAGAGGATCATGCGACACTTACGACACTTATCAAAGTGAACAATATTGAGGTGTAACATAATGCCCCCCAAAGTAAGAAGTTAGAAGATGCGAACTGATAACTGAAATGCTTTGTAGACGTTCAAGCAAGGGTATAGACTCAGAGAACTTGACGGGAGCTGCACACAAACATCCAACAAATATCATGACATATTTCAAAACCCAAGGCAGGCATACCTATGCTTGGGTGATCAAGAGTTGCAGGATATGGCTACCATAAAATACACTACGGATCCATAATTGTATTGACAAGAAGGTACAACCATCGAAGATACAATGCGGATCTATACCCTAATGACTCGGACTGATCGTAGCCACGAAGAATACACAGTGGATCTACGAGATGACAAGACATAGCCACGACCAATACAAAGTGGATCTATGTAACAGTGTATGTGTCATTTGTCTAATAGAACTCCTTTGCAACCTGGGAAAAACATATATTACAGTGATTACTCAACCCAGGGTCTTCTTACCAATCCCAATATGGTACGAATCTAACCATGTGAATAGATGTCCTGATGTTGAACATGGCAGAAACCACTTGATTACCGGTCAATGGTGTGAACCATTAACAAGTGCGAGGGAGATCACCATTAATGTCAATGATTCCCAAGGTACCTTAGTACATTCCAGCGAATGTGAATAGATGAGTTGAGGTTGAACATCTGTGGAATCATTCAATCAGAGGTCAATGATGTAAACCTACTATCGAATGTGAGGAGGCCTGTCATTGAGGCATGCAGGTCCCAAAGTACTAATTGGTTCCTAAGTCTAATTCCCGGATAATGTGTCGAAGTCGACAAGAATAGACTCGTCGAGGGAGGGCCTTGATATATCCCCCATAAACGACACGAAACGAATATAGATATGTAATTGGTAGATCAAAAGAACATGGACTGACACGGGTTTTGATGCAAGATATTTGGGATGGCTAACTCTCGAGGCGGATACTTCCCTTGAACACTGAGGCACAACAACAAAACATGACATGGACCAAAACTATGCAGTGGATACTGTGACTTGCGTTGGGTGACCCAAAGGAGTGAAAGGAACTCAAAGGATTGGCTCAGTGCAGAGGTTCAACGGATTATGATGTATGCAAATGAAAAAGTGCCGTGTTCAAGGGCGACTCTAAGAATCGCCGAACAATGTTCTCAAGAGACTGCTTGGCTTGCTCCTTTCAATTTTTCCCCCATCCAGATAGATGAGTACCTCTTTTTTATTTAATGAGCTCAAGGAGGATAACACATGCTCGATATAACTCACCTTCGGTAAGTTCCTTTTCCTTTGTTTAACGAACCAGAAGAAGTAAGGGTTTGGTCTCATATGGGCTTGTCAATGTGTGTTTTAACGAGTCCAAAGACAAAGAACTCGAAGGTTTTTCAGGATTATAGAGTTTGGAAAAACACTTAAAAGAGAAATCTCTCAGTTCCTTTTTCGTACAGTAGTCTAACGAGACTGAAAAAGAGATAAAATATCGCTCGAAAGACGCCCTTTTTGACCTTTTAACGAGTGTGAAAGGAAGCAAGGTCACTCGACAATCTTTACATATTTAGAGAGTCTGAAAAGGGTTTAAAGGAGACTCCAGGGGGTTCCTTTTTCGTGTGGTCCTATATCCGTACGGGTCCGAAAAATAGATAAAAGTTTACCCGGTTGCGTTCTCATATTGTCGAGCTCGAGAACGAACTAAGACTATGCTCATAAGTGCGACAAGGTAAATAATCCATCAGGACTGCCAGAAAACCTGCGATGCCAAAACTACAAACCAGGGGTTTAGTGAGGCCATCATATTGTTAGAGAAACCCATAAATGACCATACCTTATAAAAAATGGAAATGTATAAATAACAATACAATGAAAATTCCATTTACCATTTCATTTTGCACAAGGATTTTGGAGTAGTGGAGATTCTCATTTTGTAGTGGATCTTGTTTTGCTCGCTGCCGGAGCTACGATTGATCGTTTTCCTTGCCGTTCGGACCAGGTAGAACTTCATTTCTCCTTCTTTCAATTACATGGTTTAATATTCATTTTCATAACATCAATTATTTTAAAATATGGATCCCTAGTTTTCCCCAAATAGAACCAAATTGGACTCTTTAAAAAATGGTGAGAAAAGGGGTTTCTTTCTACAAAAACGTTCTAGAAAAGGATGGCTAAGATGCCAACGCCTCAATAGTTAATGGGATGGGTCGTTTTTGGTAAGGAATCCATGAGAAAACCCCCACGCATGCCCACACAACCATAAAGAAATCGTTTGCATTTAAAAACGTTTCGTTGTTATATGATAGATGTTAAATGGCTAAGAGAGTGCGTGGTGATTGTAAAAGAGGGTTTGGTCACTTTAAATGATGTGGGCGTTTAGATTTCATATTTTAACTTGCTTTTGAAAATTGTCGAAATTGCCAAAACGTGGAAATAATGAATTTCTTTATTTTTTTTGTTTTGTAGGTAACTTCGGCGACCATGATCGAGTGGAAAGAAAGAGAACATGAGATGGATGAATTAGCTGCCTTGCGGAGTCCCCACACACGGGCCACATTGCGAGCTTGTGGTTTACTCAAATTCTTCAAGTTGCAAAAAATGAAGAAAGAGGTTTTATTGCTTGAGCATATGATCGGCCTATGGGATGTTGCAGAGCAAGGATTCCGAATTGGCACACAACTTTTAACCATTGAGTTAGAAGACGTGTATTTTTTGACTGGCCTCTCGAAAAGAGGGGTCCCCATATCTTTTTCCGGGAAGAGGGCGCTACCTGAACAAGTGGACGTGTATCTGGCACGCCACTGTATCCCAGGAGCAAGACTGGTAGGGGGTAGGATCCCTATCAAGTATATCCAAGAGCTACCCCTCCGGTCTATATTGTTTGCCATCATAAGAGTGTCAGGTGGTACTAGCACGCATCTGGCATCAAGATCGCAGGTGGCTTATGGTGTTCAATGTTTGGAACCAACACTGTTCAACTGGAGTGCAGGGTTCCTTTGAAATGTGAAGGAACAGATTTCACGGTGTAGGACGGGACAAAAGCAGTTTGATTATGGCTCATTTGTAGTCTCATTTTTTCTGGAGCGCATCCCCCAGATGCAGCCTTAGATATTACTAGCGGTGCGACCAGTGGACGAACAAAGGATGGAGAGGTGGATCAGTCTATCTGCAAGGCTAGTAGCGGAGTCAGAGTTCCGTTTCACTGGCGATTTCTTTGCCTGGCTGAGACGACAGTATCTCTAGATAGAGGACTTCCCGTATGCTGAGGTAGATTTCCGCGGGAGCATGGATTTGATTTTACCCGCGGGGGAAGACTAGGATGTGTCAGGTAAAAGACTGAGCCATACCTTGTCTAGTTTTTGTTTTTTAAAGTTTTTTGATGTATATGTATTTTTTTGGGTATATAGAAGAGTTTTTAATAGATGTATTGTTTTCAACATGCAGACAAGGGAGCAGTGCGTCCAACTGATATACTGATACCAGGACGTCGCGGGGGTGTCCCGGTTGCAGCAGATTCGGTAGTACCAGTGATAGGTCTCTGGGAGGTTGAAAGAAACCTCCAAGGCCTTACGATGGGCATTCCTCCTCTGCGGAGGGGAGAAGTGCCTTTACATCTGCAGAGGCACACTGTGGGAGTACCAGAGAATATCAATTCTCTACTGAGGTGCGTAGTGCGCGCGGTGATGTGTTATTCATAGCACAATGTAGTGCAGAGAGATTAAAGTCTCTCTGGTGATCATTTTGTATGCCTTGTCAGGCGGTGTTGTAGGGGTTTGGAGACTCGACATTTTTCTCTTCTACATACTTTTTGATGTAATAAAAAACATTTCAGTCACACCATATATATATATAGTTTCAAGTTTTTTACAGTGCCAATGATTTGTACATGATGATGTCTGTGATGTGTTTTAATTTACATGTAATGTACAATTTTACTTTCCTTAAATCTTATATGTGGGCGAGATATCGATCCATGATGTAGTTAGCTGACAAATCCGAAACACTATTAAGTTCTCTTGGAATGTGTCTATATTCAATGTAATCGAACATTCGTTCAAGACGATGAACTTGCACGTGGAGACGTAGTAGGATAGGACTATGGATAGCGTAGATACGGTTGAGTTGATATACCACGAGTTGGGAGTCTAAGTAAACAATGATACGATAGATACCTAGGGAGGAGGCTTGGGTTAATAGTCCGATGACAGCATGATATTCTGCCATGTTGTTGGTTGCTAGTCCTATGCAGATACCTCATGAAATCACCACCTCGTTAAATTGGTAAATAACCCATGCTGCCGAAGCAATGTTCCAGGTATGTCGACTAGCGCCATCCGCGAACCTGAAAAAGATAGGAAAGGAAGATGTCATCTGCGCATGAAAACACAAGCACAGTCATGAGTGGCAATGGTAAAGACTCGAGCACGCAAAAGAAATAGACACACCAAACTAAAATACAATAATGTACAAAGTATAGATGCTAGGTGATCTAGGCATAGTACTTTTTAAGGTAAAGCCCGTTTCAGGGCTCTCCTAGGGAAATTCCATCATGATCTACTAATTCGTAGACACCTCTATGAAGAACACGCTTCACGATGTAAGGACCATGCCACAGAGGTTCTAACTTTCCTGAGCCCAATTTATCGTGAGCTTGGTCATAAACGAGGACTAAGTCTCCTTCCGCAAAAGTCCGAGGGTGGACAGATTTGTCATATTGACTCTTAATTTGTTTCTGATGTGCCTCATTAGCGAGAGCAGCATCACGACATGTTTCATCCATCTTGGATAGATACAAGAATCGTTCTTCTTCAGCAGAAGTATGGGGCAGGAGTTCTACTTTAAGTTTGAGTGATGGAATCTCACACTCGATTGGTAGAACAACTTCAATTCCATAGACCAACTGGAAAGGAGTGAATCTAGTTGAGGTTTTCACCGAAGTGCGATAAGCCCAGAGAGCAGAGAAAAGTTGTAAATGCCATGATGTTTTGTTTTCCCCTACCATGCGTTGGATCATGGTTTTCAGGACTTTGTTGATGGCCTCAACTTGTTCGTTAGCCTGAGGGTAGTAGGGGGATGAGTTTTCATGGCGAAAACCCAATTTGACATGTAACTCGCTCATCATCTGGTTCTTGAAGTGTGCACCATGATCAGTGACAATGGCATGTGGTACGCCAAAACGAGTTATGATATGGTTGAAAAGAAACAAAGCTGCAGTACGACCATCGTTTAGGAAGGTTGGCATAGCCTCAGCCCATTTGGCGAAGTAGTCGACGACGACGACGATGTAACCGTGCCCCCCGACTGAGGTAGGCTTACACTGCATGAAATTGATACCCCACTTGGCAAAGGGGCCAATGGCGATAATAGGGTGCAGCGCAGTAGGGTGGGTGTGTGCCTTCTTGTTAAAGATTTGGCAGGGTGGGCATTTTTTGACAGCCTCGATGCAGTCTTTGAAAATTGAGGGCCAAAAGTAGCTGGCACATAGGATTTTTTGGGCTGTGGCCATCTTGGAAAGGTGACCACCACAGGCACCAAGGTGACAATCGTTCAAAACGCGTTCAGCCTCCTTGTGAATCAGACATCGCCGAAGGATGGTGTCAATCCCCCAACGATACAAAGTGTCGTCGATGATGAGATAACGATGAGAGTGGTGACGAATGTGTCGACGCTCTTCGCGAGAAATGTTGGGCTGAAAACGTTGGGTTTGAAGGTAGAGGAGAATGTCTCCGTACCAAGGATCATAGGTGCTGATGAGGAAGAGAGATTCATCAGGGATAGAATCTCTAGGTTCGATGTCTTCATCGGCACAAGGGAGAGCACAGATGAGCTCTGCAAACACTAGGGATTTTTTGGCTTTGGCCTTCGTAAACTCAAGATCCAATTCTTGAAGAATAATGATCCATTTAGAATATTTTACCCTAAGTACTTGACGTGTCAAGACGTGGTACATGGGGTTGGAGTCTGCGATTACCGTGGTGGTGCGTAATAAGATGTAATGGCGGAACCTCTAGACAGCAATGACGGTTGCCAGAGCCAGTTTCTCGACATGCGAATATCTGAGTTCGGTTCCAGATAGACTCTTGCTCAGATAATAAATCACATGTTCTTCGCCGTTGGGGTCTTCTTGAACTAACACCATCACAATGGTGGAAGTAGAGGCGACCAAGTAAGGGATATAATCCTTTGTATATTTTGGGGGATGTAACAAAGGTGCATGGGTCAAAGCGTGCTTGAGAGCATCGAATGACCATTGGGCGGTGTCATCCCATATGAAAGGGGTGTTCTTTTGCAGTAACCGCATAAATCCTTTAGTGATCTCAGTATAGTTGCAGTTGAAACGACGAAGAAAGTTTGCTTTGCCTTGCAAACTTTGGAGTTGGGTTGAATTGGTAGGTAGGGGTAAGGCTAGAATGGCCTTAATCTTTAAGGAATCCACCCTGATCCCATCTTTGGAGACAATGAAACCGAGGAGTCGACTGGATTCGACAACAAAAATGCACTTGTGTGGGTTCAGACGAATACGGTAGAATCGACATCGAAGAAAAATCGCCCGTAAGTGATCAATGTGATCGGATCGATTTGATGAGTGGGCAGGTAGATCGTCAAGGTAAGGCTCTGCGATATGTTTGATGTCGTGGAAAGCGTACGACATGGCCCGCTGGAAAGTAGAACCAACATTTTTAAGGCCAAAAGGTAGCTTTCAGTAGGCGAAAGTACCCCAAGGGAAGATAAAGGTTGTCTTATGTTGATCAGCAGGTAAGATTTCAATCTGGTTATATCCAGAAAAACCATCCATGAAAGAGAAGATTACACTCCCGGCGCAGTTATCGATGATTTGGTCGATGAAGGGCGTAGGGTAGTTGTCCTTGGGACAAGCTTTGTTGAGATCTCGATAGTCAACACAAACACGGATGGTCCCTTGTTTTTTGGCAACTAGAACGAGGTTGGAGACCCATTCTGTCAAAGGGACGGGGTAGATAAAGACAGATTTGAGAAGTTTTTCAACTTCTGCTTTTATGGCTGCGATTTTCTTGGGATGAACCGGGCGAAGATTTTGTCGAACAGGTTTTGCGTCAGGGTAAGTCTTGATTTCGTGCACGACGATTGAAGGGTCGATCCCTGGCATTTCATCGTAGCTCCAAGTGAAGACATCACATAATTCTTTAAACAAAGCGGTGTAAGAGACCACTTCCTTGGGTGTGCATTTAGCACCAAGGTTAATGTTTTCCACGACACCTTCTTTGATCGAAATATCAATAACGATCGTAGTGGAGATGTTACCCATATTCCCCTCAGAAAGAGTATCTGGTGTGAGGATAGGAGATTGCGGAGCATCAGTAACATCGGGAGGGAAGACATAGCGTATGTCTTGGTGAATTTCTTCCAAAGGCGGAAGAAAAGAGGATCGATGATGGTTATCATCCCAAGGTAAATTGTCGATGCTGAGCATTTCCATAATTGATTCGTCAGAAGGGAAAATTTGGGAAATGTAATCGACAGCAGATGATAGGGAATCCAACCATGAGGGCATCGAGTAGGCATCAGGTGCCAATGAATGTGGGTTGTTTGGAGAGGGAGAGGTAGATTGAATAGATACGTATGCGGACTTAGCTGGGCTAAGTGGCATGGTGTCACCGAGCACATAGAATTTTAGAGGACTAGGTACAATCCAAGGATCAGATGATTCCAAGGATTGATAAGGCATAGTCGAGATCATATTGACGGCGACAATATGATGCGCGGTAGGTGGAAGTGGTGTAGGGAAAGTACCCATAAGGCTAGAATCTTTCAATAATCTGACACCAACGCTTTCATACGTAACTGGGTGGTCTCCCAAAAAAGGAATGTTGTTGGTGGCAGGGATGCGAGCATCGGGTGTGCAGAAATCAAGTTGATCGACGGTGACAATTTTTCCTTGATGGGGGAATTGTACACATCGAAACACCGAAGAGGTGACGACTGTCATAGCGTATAACCAACTTCTTCTGAGTAGTAGGTTGTAATCGAGGGGGGCATCGACCACCTCGACGTCAGCGGTAACAGTTTTTCCGCCCAACTAAACGGCTAAGGATTGTAATAGTCCGTGAGGATGAAAACCTTGTCCATCAAAAGCGCGTAACATCGTAGGGGATTTGTTAAGGGCAGGTGATTTTAAGCCTTTCCAACAAGCTAAGGACATGACACAAGTAGAGGCTCCCTCATCTAAGATAGTTCGGTGGATTTTTTGATTGTGAACAACAACATCGATTTGAAAAGCTAACTGGTGGGAGAGTCGCGGTGGATGATCATCCAGATTAAACATGAGGTTGTTTGATGACTCGGGATCGAAAGTGCCGATAGCAGCTAAGAGCGTTCTACGTTGGCTGGGACAGTGTTGTAGAACTTCCAAGGCGGACATAGCACACGGTGCTTGGGCCAAATCTTCTACAATGTTGTAGTTTTGGGCAGCCCGTGAATTAGGATTGAAGGTAGATTTATGGATGGTGCTCTTAGGAGCGCGTAAGATGGAGTCAAAAGAAGGTTTCTCAATCTGAAGTGGCCCAGATGGAGGGCTAACAGATGGAGGATTAACAAAGGATGGTAACGGGTCCGGTGCGGAACCATTAGTAGTCTTCGGTTTATCAGGTTTAACTGGCGTGTCATATGTTGCAGAGCGAGTGGTTAGATTAACCCCGTTGAACATGTAAATGTGAGCACTTGTCGAGGCTTCATCATGGGGTGGGTTGGAACTGCCCCCTGTGGTGGGGGTTTGAGCAACCAAAGATTGCTGATGTGAAAAAGGCTGAGTAAGCACAACGGGTTGTGAATTTCCCTTGAAAATCTTGGCCACTTCATCGCGATGTGGACAGTCTCAGGTGTAGTGATCGTCACCACAAATGAGACATGGGAATTTCGGTTTTCGTTGTGGTTGTTTTCCGGCAGCAGGGGTTTGCGGTTGATTTTTTGGTTGTTCGTTGTTATTGTTTCTCTTTGGTTTATTTATCGCTTTCTTCTTGCCCCCAGATTTTTGTGAAGGGGTTGATTGGACCGAATTCACCTCAGAGACCTGAGTTTGAGGGGGGGTAGAAGAGGGTGCAGTCAGGCTGGGAGCAACCATCGAAGCGGGTCGCTTAATCGTTCCAGTGAACTAGGTAGTAGATTGGGTTTTGATGGAGCCAATAACTCCATCCGCATGGGAAGCAGACGATGGTTTGGATGGATCGTGAGTGGCACGGGTAGCATTCGGTATCAACTCGTACAGAGTACCGGACTGTGAATAGACCAAGTCTAGGTACTGAGCTCGAGCAATAACTTCTTCCTCAGTGACTACGCCACCCATGGCAACATCACGAGTGATCTGGGGTAGCAATGATTTGGTCAACCATTCCGCTAACAATTGGTCAGGAATGACCGCTTTGATTAGCCTTCGTCGTCGTCTCCATTCATGAATATGATCAGAGATATGTACGGAAGTTGTCTGACTAAGGGAGGTTAATAGTTCAGTACCCATCTCGTATCGAATGGGTAGTTGGAAGTGTGTGAGGAAGGACATGGCGAGGGAGTTGAAATCGTGAAAAGATGCGCGTGGTAGTTCAATATACCATTTCGCCGCGGAACCCATAAGTGTTCGTTGGAAAAGACGCAAACGTATAGAATCGTCCATCAGGGAGTTGGATGAACACCACAAATGGAAAGTCATTACGTGGTTGTTTGGGTCTTCTCCGGACTTTCCGTCGAATTTTGGAATATCAGAAGGAAGTTTAGTTGGAATAGCTGGCCAAACCGAAGAATGATAAATAGGATCATTCGTTAACCGAGACAATTCTGGAAGATCTAGGGTAGCTAGAAAAGCTAGTTGTCGGTTAACCTGTGGGTGATGTTGGTGTGGCATGGGGACACCAGTAGGGCCAATCACTGGGTTATGTGGATAATTATAACTAGTGGGCCCTCTTGTGTGCGGTTGGTGGCCAGGGTACGTAGGATTTGAGATGTTTTGAGAAGTATGTGCGAGCAGAGGATAACCAGATGGGTTTTGAGGATTATAAGCTGGATTTGTGGTTTTTCCATAAGGAGGTTGTTGTGGAGTTTGAGAGTTGTGTCCCGCTGAGAACTGTGGGTTTCCTAGAAAAGGGACGTTCCACGGATTAGGTGTGGCAGAGACATTTTGTTCGTGCAGTTGATGGTAGACTCCGGATTGAGGCTGCCCCCCCCAGTATGAGGGTGCCCCCCAAATGGAATTTGTCCTTCTGTGGGATGATGCCCCCTAGGTAGACTCCCAGAATTTGAGAACCAGATGTAAATGACTGACCGGTGCCGCCGAGCGGATTAGGACCGCCAAGACTGGTCCCTCTGGGTTTTTGGATAGGTATGGAACTTCCCGATACAACTTGGGTAGTAGTGGCTTGGGTAGTAGTGGCAGTGAAAACATTCAATGCTTTGTACCCAAAAGGGAGTGATGATGTAGGTCTTGGTTTTACAGGTGTGCCAATCGCAGCTTGATTAACCACCGCGTTACCGGCGGGAACAGTCGGGATGTGCATGACTATCGTAGAATGGGCCGTTTGGAGGGGAAGAGTAGACCTTGGGCCAACAGATGGTATGTTCAGACCAACGCGCAATGTGGCTGTAAAAGTGGTGGTACTGGTAAAATGGTTTAGGGGTACTGTGTAGGAAATAGGTGCGTCAGCACCCATCCCTGTTCCATAAAGATCTCGCACCATGCGCGATGGACTTCAAACAATGTCTGCGGTCCAAAAAGGGTCATCGGCTAAAGGGTTTTGATGGGACCCAGTCAGAATGTCAGAAGGATTGATGATGACAAATTCACCAACATGATTCAGTTGGAGGACACGTCGTTCATATCCCTACGGAATGCGGAAAGCTTCCGGAGACTCTGAAACAATCCGAAAATTCTCCAAAGGAGTGGGAACTTCTTCCTGGGGAGTTGCAGTGTTTTGAACCTCGCTCTGTTGAGGAGATTCCTCCGTAGAATGAGGGCGTAAAGGGGTGTTTCCTTCCATATTTTCTGGAGGAAGTCCCTGTAGCCTCCGCGAGCGGCATGGAGGGTCGATATTGGTAAAAAAGAGTCAGCGAAAGAGATCTATGGCCAACTACTGAAAAGAAACAGCATACGCTAATAGAATCTAAGAATCACAACCAAGCAAACAAGACCTTCTCTCGATGACCGTACTAGTTGGTGATGAGATCCAATGTCGCACGATCAAGTCAAGGAGGGGTGGGGATAGGGTGGAACAGTTACAATGGCGACCTGCTTAACGGACTTACGCCTTGGTGCAAGCTTCCACGCAGTAATTGTGGATTTACCCTCCAAGGAGCCCGAGTGAGTTTGACCAATGTTTACTCCAGGTACAGTGAGACTTCCCTTCACTGTCACCTTGTGTAAGACCCTAAAGATTATGGCCACTAAGGTTACCAATTCGCAGTCAGCCCCTGGGCGGGAATAGTCGATAGTTCGATCCGAATGTACGGGTAGGGTATCGAGCCCGAAATCAACTAAAAGGCTTCCACGCAGTAATTGTGGATTTACCTTGAAGCGATCCCCATAATACGATCTGACCACCACAGTCAGTTAAACCACGGAGGGATAATCTCCATAACTCAGCTGAATGCGACCTCGTGCGTAACCCCTGTGTGAGAGGGGGATCCTAGGCAGACTTATACGATAATTGGATTTGACTCTCCCTAACTCGAGATGCTACTGTTTGTTTTGGAAACTTTGGAGAGTTATGCTCACAGCCTAATCCAAAGTACTAAGTCTAGTCTACTGTTGGTGGAGGATCCTAGAAAAGAAAAAGTTCTAGATAATTTTTAATTAGCGTTCATTTTATAGCTGTTCTTTACTCAAAAGGGGTGCATGGAAGTGAAACAAATGGAATTATGACTCAATCCCAAAAATGCATCAAAGATGATAAGCATTCATTTTTTTTCGATGAACATCTATCTAAGGGAGAGAGAGATTGTTCTTTTCACTAACAAGCACTAATAAGGAATGCCCTCAAACAAATTTTTCTCAAATCAAATCTGATGTGGTGATAAAACTTTGAGATACCTTCTAATATGCAAAGTCAATCATGAAGATACTTTTTATTGTTTGCATATGAATAATGATCAATCCAAAACAATGCTTGACTTGCTAATTATCTTCTTGTATGAATGAAAATTAGACCAACACAAGCAAGGATCATACAAACAATAAACCCTCTCATTGTGATCAAAAAAAGAAGCGAAAGAAAAGAAACAATCAAAGGAAAAAAAACAAGAACTTCACACCAAAGGAAATGTCGAAGAATAGTGATCTTAACTAAAATCAAAATGAAGATATTTGTAGGCCTTTGATGACCCTCACCAGAGTTTTTCGCTCAGTTCAAAAGAGAGAAAGACAATGCATGGGTTTCAAACTTCAAATGACAGAAAAACTCAACAACAATAGTGAAGAAGGCTACAAAATCCAAATAGAAAGATGTTCGTTCTTCAAAAAGGTAGATGTCAAAGTTGAAAAGGAAGAAACATTGACTCACAAGGTGACTTAGCAAGAGAAACACAAAGGTAAAAACCCTGAAAAAAAATTCTGGAAGGCTTCTGGGCCAAAAAGGGGCTGGCGCTCTATTGCAAAGGGAAAAGAGCATTATAGCGCTCTGTTCAAGGCACTCAGGGAGCGCTGGTGCTATGTTAACACAGAGACAATGGCGCTAGGGTAAAAAACTCCAAAAAGTGTCAAAAAATCCAAAAATTGCAGTTCAGTCTCGACAATTAGGCTGAGTGTGATGGGGTAGGGAGTCAATCAGCTCATAAAACCAATCAAAAGAGGAGTGAACCAGGTCTGAAATAATCAAGGGGTAAAACAAGGTCTATGAGGAGAAATCAAAACAAAAAGTTTTTGATTTGAGGACTCCCCAGCAGAGTTGCCAGATTCTGTTGTAGGAAAATCTCCTTGCGGACAGGTAGATTGCCTCAAAGAGCTAGACCCTAACTCTAAGACATAAAGTGCTTAACGTGGACACTGACTTCCTTTCAGATCTGTGAAAACTAATACATGAGAAGGAAGGATGATAGAGGTACCTTTTAATCGACGTTTGTCCCTGCACGCTCCGAATCACGTTCCGAACTCTCGCTCCTCACTGAGTCCTGTGGACAAACAAAGTACGACCACTTCCTACTCTATTGATGTTAACTTGAAAATAGATCTATCTATCGATGATAATTTCATGTAAAATCAGACACAAACTAGAAAGAAACAGGCCAAGCGTGTCATATTAATGAGAATAACGACAACAGTACTTACATTCGTAGATACGAATGCGACAGTTTCGTCAAGTCTCCTTCGTCTAACCCTTGCTTGACAGATCCACAACCTGGATGATAGCAGCTTCACTGCTCACTCTTCTTCAACTGACTATGTGTTTCCTATGAGATCATAGGTTTCATGCTAGCAATTCTTCCCCCTTTTCACCATCATAGAGCCTGCTTATATAGGTTAAGAGGAGCTTAACCTCTTGAGTTATCTTTAGAACAACTTGAGGAATTCCCTCCTTGGATCAGGGATCTTCTAATGGAACCAAGAATTCGAATGCAACTACCTTCTAAACTTGAGAGATCCTCCCCTTATTCTCCTCAACGGGCCAACTACTGCCCCAGATTAGGCAGCGCTCCCTCAAAAGGGGCATCAGGGCGCTATAACTCTCCCTAGGAAGCTTGAGGGGGCGCTAGCGCTCCAAGGGTGGATAACACTCTTCTTGAGGGGAAGATAAGCGTTATAACGCTCCCTGAGACCTTATAGGGGAGTGACCTTATAGGGGAGTGCCAACGCTCCTAAGGCTGATCTAGGGGAGCGCTCCCCTTTAAAACCTTTGTTTAAGAGCTCTTCTCAGGTGATAAAAGTTCCTTGACTCCAGTTAATCATTCCTTCCTCCTCCAAACCAAGTGTCTGAGATATTATAGATGTCTCTTTGGTGTCATCATCATGATAGTATGCTTTGTTTGATTTTTGTGACACTTGTGAATGACATGCGACACTTGCGACAGTCGAGAGGATCATGCGACACTTACGACACTTATCAAAGTGAACAATATTGAGGTGTAACAATGTTATCTTCAGGTCATCTTACCATTTTTTCTATAATTTTTTTTCTAGAATGATTCAGATGGTGAAATCGCTATGGTATTTAGAAGACATATCAAGGTAACTTTGCTAAAAATTTCAGCTCTTGATTCGCTATAATTATGGAGATACACTCGGTGGAAGATAGGGTTTGTGACCAGTCTTGAAGCTAGTCAATAAACATGTGTTCCGGGTAAAATAGTCATAACTTCTTCATAAAGAATCCAAATGAATTGGGACAAATTTCATTAGAAAGAGTACGGACTGTAGTTTCTTGTGTGTGAGTTTCATAATCAGATGTTAAATATTGAGCGTGGGGCATGGTATACAAGTTGGGTCTTCTGAATAAACCATAATTGAATAAAGTCTACCATTCTTTCTATAAATTCCTTTTGGGGAGGATTCAAGGAGTGAAACTTGGAGGATTTTCAAAGAATACACTGAGTAATATTATCTACAGGCTCATAGTACTCCAAGAATTGAAGAATTGCAGAAATTGAAGAAGTCTCAGGAAGCATTATCAGGTTCTATGTGATGATTGGTTGATGGTGATGATTTAATGTAAAGTTTTATTATCTCTCATATATTCTTGGGTGGAAGAAAGGGGCAAGGATGGAGAGTTCAACTCTCTCTTGATATTGGAGGATTGTGTTTTCCTCTTGGAGGTTTATCCCTCCCTTTACATTTGGAAGCTGTAGCTACCTTTGGAAGTCATTACTTCCCTTGAACAATAACTATTGATTATTTCTCATATATTGTGCATGGTGTACCGTGGTGTATTTGTGTAACTCTTATACTATTGTTCATTTCTCATTGGATATAATTGAATGATTTAAGTATAAGTTGAAAAAGGTTTTAAATTGTACTTGATATTGATTCACCCCCCTCTCAGTATCAACAATTGGTATCAGAGCGGGTTACCTTCATTACAATTTACTCACTAGAAGGAAGATCCTATGTAGAAATGGAAGACAACATTCCAAATGGGATTCCACCATTTGATGGAATCAATTTTGAATACTGGAAAAATAGAATGGAAACTTACTTGAAAGCTCTTGGGGCAGATGTTTGGTTCTCATTTGCTTCAAGATACAATGCTTTGAAGAAACCAAAGACTGCAGCTTAGAAGGAAGCAAAAAGGAACAACAAACTGGCAATAGATACCATCCTAGATGGATCGACAGATTCAGTGAAATCCAAGGTGGGATCATGTGCATCAACAAAATATATTTGGGACAAGCTACAAGAACTTTATGCAAGAGAAGAAGAAAAAGAAGAAGCAGAAGAAGAAGAAGAAGTTGAAGAAGATTACAACATCTCAGATTTCAAAAAATAAAATAGAGGTCATTTCTTTTGCTTTAATTGTGAAGGAGTAGGACATGTTGAATTTGAATGTCCTCATACAAGGATTGAAAGAGATGAAAATGAAGAATAAGAAAATCATGAAGTAGAAATGATTCAACAAGAAGATGAGAATCTTAAAAAATTGAAGCATGTTGAGATTGAAAATAACAAGCTCAAAGACACGCGTAGAAAACTAAGAAGTGAATTGGGTAGTTATGAAAAGATAGTTGCAAGCTTAAAGAAACAATTAGAAGACTTTCAGAAACTAAGAGAAGAAACCATTTCCTTGAAAACTCTACTCGAAGAATCAAGAAGAATAGCAGAAGTAAAGAAGGTCCAAATGATAAAGAAATAAGAAGATTGTGAGAAACTTGAACAAGAAGTTGTCTCATTGAGGAAGAGCTTAAGAA
>ML788248.1:171271-185756 GCA_009831015.1 Picea engelmannii
TTCTTTTGTGTAAACCCATTTACAATAAGTCTAGCCTTGTACCACTTTTTTCCTCCATCTTCTTCCTTCAACCTGTAAACTCATTTATTTTGCAATGTTTGTTTTCCTGTAGGCAATTGAACCAAGTCCCAAGTCTGGTTATTTACCAAGAACTCCATTTCCTCTTTCATGCCTTGCTCCCACTTCTTTTTAGTTTCTACCTATATTGCCTCTTCATAACTTTCTGGTTCACCAGAATAAGTCAACAATAAATAATACAATGAAGGAGAGTATTTTTCAGGGGGTCTACTTAACCTGGTAGATATTCTAACAACACTTGTAGGATTTTTAGGTACCTGTTGCTCCTATTGTTGTACATTTTGATTTTCTGGTACCTTTGGAATTCCTTTTTCAATGATCTCATCAACCACTTTGTATTCTGGTTTTTCTTTTTCCCATTTCTTTCCCTGCAACTAATCTTTGTGTTGATTAATTAGGTTGGTTTTCATTGATGTCAACCCTTGAAGAAAGTCCGGTAGCAAATTCCGGTAGCACAATGGTTTGGGTAATGGAGCCAAGTTTGTTTGATAGATAATAGTATGAGTTTTGATATATTTGTAGGTAAGACTATTCTAGATGGATAGTAGATGTCATGCCATTTCCGATGGTATGTGGAACGTCACATAACTCTTCACGGTTAGAGAGTTATGGACATGTGAAGTTGGAGAACCCTCATGAGTCATCTAGAAGCCCCAAAAAGTCAAAGTAGTCAAAGTGGTTGCAAAGAAGAAATTATTTAAATAATAAAGTGAAGTGATGAGTGTACTACAAGTCAAAGTGGATACAAAATAATGTCTGTGTGGTGGATTATGATCGAAAATAGTGGTTACTTGCATATAAATAGAATGACTCCACACGACTCACATTTATATATATATATATATATATGTATGTATCCACTGAACTAACTTAGTTTTCAAGTCTGTGTTCAGGAAATTTATTCCCTTATTTGCCTCAGGTAAGGTCCCAGATAGACCTTCCCACAAGGGCACCCTTTTTGGGAAAGTCCCCTCACTTTCTAGAGCCGAGATAAACCCCCGGTATAAGACTGCTGTCTTAATACACCCTCGAAACGGCTCACTATCCAGTCACAAGAGTTAATAGCTCGGAGACCTCTGGAGATCTTCCAGTCAGGCTTTCAAATATGGCAAACCTTACCAAGAACTTGAAAGAGGATTTGATAGTGTACGTATTAGAAATCTGGCATGAGAGAGAGAGAGTGGTTCTTGTAAGTTATGATGTTTCGGTGTTTCGGCATCCGGGGTATCCAAGTGCCAGTCCTCACGTACTCGCAAGTCCTGAAACCCTGATTTGAGAGATCTTGAAATGGTAGTGTGTGGTTAAGTCTCGATTAACGGACGAAATCCTTTCGGAGGATCCAAGGTCTGTAATGACCGTTAGATTTGAGGGAGAGACGCAGGCATTAATGCCACGACCCTTTTTACCCTTGCAAGAAATGAAGAAATCGTGACCTTAGACCCCATGATCCATGGAAGTACCTGGACCATCCATCTATAGAGTACACGTGGCTGTTGGTAAGCACTTTAGCATTTCGGCACCCGGGAAACCAAAGGGCAAGAACCCTTGTCTTCACGAGTCGCGAAATCCCGATCACCGAAACCCCGAAATGGCGTGAGGTGTGAATGAGATTAAGGAAAGCTGGGATTTGATCGTGACCGTTGATCATCCCAAAAATATCACAACCGTTGATCTTGGTTGAAGGTTGCCGCCATCCATCGGAGGGACATGTGGCTGCCGGTCGACGTTTCAGCACCCAGGAAACCAGAGGGCCAAAAAACCTTACCCCCGCAAATCGTGAAATCCCGATACGCGCTGTAGTGGAGAGGAGAAGTCCCGAAAGAATCTGGACTGTCCATCAGAGGAGACACGTGGTGAGCTGTCAGAGTTTTGGGAAAAGTCCCAAAATCCCGTGGACCGTTGGATTTTCCCCCTCTTAAGAGCCATCGATCTCTTACATGAATTTCCATAATGGAATTTAGAGATTTGAATGACAAGGAGTCTTGGATTCGTTTCATTTCAAACTCCCGAGTACCGAGACCCCTAAAGGATGCATACCATTGGATCAGGGGAGGCTTACAACCGTCGATCTCCCTTTGGAGGGAAGCTTTGGAGACCTCAAAATTTTTGGGGATTTGAATGGGGAAAGGTAGAAGTCATGCATCGCAATTACCTGAATTGCGAAAATTTGATAAGCGCTTGGCTGTCTTAAGCGCATGGACACGGAACAGGGTCACGTGGACAAGACCCCAAGCGGGAAACTTGCCACTCGCTAGCCCTGTCGGGGTTCGACGTTTCACTATTTCAAGCTTCGGGGTTTGCAGAGTCGAAAGACTCGACTTTCTGGTAGCACTGAGTCGCGAAGTGCGAAAGGACGCCGTACTGGTCCGACCCGTAGTCGTGACCCACAATCACATGGAGGTGGACATATGAGGAACTAGCCTGCGCTAAGCCCCATAGGATTTCGGGGATTCTGATCCTTGAGTAATCGAGAAATTTTTTTTATTATGCCGTAGCGGGTATGTGAAAAATTGGTATCAGAGCATGGTTACAACACTTGGCTTGCTTGGGCTCATGAACGAGTTGTGCAGAAGCTCCGTTCGGAACACTCCTAAAAGGAGTAACCCCCTGTCTTAACCTTCCTAATCAAAGGATGAAGTTAAAAATGAAAAACCCCTATTGTTTGTGTGTACATGTGAGAATATGAATTATGTACTAGTTATAAATAAATATAAATATTGACTAACAACCAACGTTTTTCCCTTTTGCACACAAGCGGAAGATCAACCGCGGGAAATTATCAACGCATAGTATGGTGACTCACCATGAAGTGGGAGAGGGCTCCCACAATAGAGACGAAGAGTCTGACGAAAGGAGGGTAGCAGGGACCCCTCCAGGTTTAGTCGAGACTGTGAGGAGCCTCATGGTCGAATTACAACGCTGTAAGGCTGACAATGAAAGGATGATGAAAGAATAAGAAAAGAAAACAGAAATTAATGCAGTTTTACTGCAGAGTTTATTCGATCTACAAAGACAAATGCAGCATGAACCTGAAACTCAGAAACATGGTCATATCAATGGTCACACTGAGATGAGCACCTCGAAAAAGGTCCACCCCAGAGGTAAGGGACAAGCGTCAGATGATTCCTCTGAGAAGGAAGCTGGCGATTCAGAGGGCTCTTCTAGAAACATAACCAGTTCCTATTCCCGAAAGAAACAAAAGAAGCAAAAGCCTTTCAAAGGTCGTAAGTTCGAAGAATTCAGAAAAGCCAAACCACCCTCCTTCAATGGTGAAATAAAGAAGGGAGAGGAAGCAGAGGCCTGACTGCTTGGACTAAAGAAGTATTTCAGAGTCCATGACTTCTCAGAAAATATGAAGGCCCGAGTGGCCACCTTCAACTTGAATGGAAAGGCTTCCATTTGGTGGGAAGACCTTAAGAATGTAAAAGGGGTCCGCGAAGAGGACTTGTCTTGGGAACGGTTTGAGAAATACTTCCGAAAGAAGTATCTGTCGGAAAAATATTTCAACGAAAAGACTAAAGAGTTTTATGAACTCAAACTGGGACAACTCACTATAGAATAATATGTCAACAAATTCCTCGATTTTTTGAGGTGTGTACCCTATATCAAGGCGGAAAAGGCAAAGGTGCAACTCTTCATCAGTGGACTACCTAAGGACTATCGGAACAGAATTGAATTTGATGAGCCAAAGACTCTAGAAGGCACTATTCGAAAGGCAACCTATTTTCATGAACAGTTTGGACATCGAGCAGAACCTTGCGAAGGATGGAAATAGAAGAATAGTTCAAGATTTCAGAAAGGGGAATTAAATCCCCAGGATTTAAGAACTATAAGAAGAATCCAGGAATGAGCTTCCCAGCCCGAAGTATGCACCAGCAAAATTTTCCCTCCTTGAGAGGAAATAAAACTTCTGTACCCATATTAGTGAAGACTGATAACCCAAAGAGAGAATCTTTGAAATGTTGGGGTTGCGGGGAAGAACATCTATTGAGAGACTGTCCACACCGACAACAGAATAGTCGAAGGATTTATAACATCCAAGAAGCTACTACCGTCAATGATGTGGCCATGAGTGAGCCACAAATTTATGCAGCCTTGGATAATAACCAAGCTGACCACCAAGCTTCAGTGGTGGAAATAGAAGGTATGATTTCCAACCATCTAGTGTCTGTTTTGATTGACCCTGGTTCAAATTTGAGTTATATAGCCCCTAAAGTTGTTGATAAGTGTAAACTACAGCCACAAAAACATACCAAGCCATGGTTGGTACAGTTAGCCACTGGCACCAGAAGAAGGGTAGCAGAGGTTATACCAGCCTGCCAATTGATGTTGGGTAAATCCCCCACCCAAGCAACCCTTAACATATTACCCCTAGGATCGTATGATCTGTTGATTGGTATGGATTGGCTAGCTGCCCATAAAGCCAAATTGGACTGTTACCATAAAACCTTAGAATGTGTAAATAAAGAAGGGAAAAAGATAACCCTTCAAGGGAACCGAAAACCTGTCTCGGTGAGACAAATATCAGCTCTGCAAATGAGAAAGTATTGCCAAAAGGGATGTCCCCTATATGCAATACAGGTGTTGAAAACAATCGAAGGTGACAAACCAAGCCTTGGCGATCACCCTATCCTAAGAGAATACAGAGATGTGTTTCCAGAAGAGGTACCGGGTCTACCTCTGAGAAGGGACATAGACTTCTTAATTGAACTTGCACTGGGAGCAGTGCCAGTGTCTAGGACACCCTACCGGATGAGCACACCCAAGTTATTTGAACTCAAATTGCAATTAAAAGAAATGATGGATAAAGGTAGTATTCGACCCAGTGTGTCTCCATGGGGAGCACCAGTCCTGTTTGTGAAAAAGGAGGACGGTACCCTTAGACTGTGTATAGATTATAGACAACTCAATAAGGTAACAATAAAGAACAAGTACCCCTTGCCCAGAATCGATGACCTGTTCGACCAATTGGGGGGTGCGTATTTTCTCAAAGATTGACTTGAGGTCGGGATACCATCAAGTCCGAATCAAGGGTGAAGATATCCATAAAGCTGCCTTCCGAACACAGTATGGTCGCTATGAGTTCGTGGTAGTTCCATTTGGGTTAACCAATGCCCCTGCCACTTTCACATGCTTGATGAACAATGTACTTAGTAAATTCCTAGACAAATTTGTGCTGTTTTTTATTGACAATATATTAATTTACTCCAAGAATAGAGAAGAGCATGAAGAGCATCTTAGGCTTGTGCTGCAAGTGATAAGAGAACATCAACTCTATGCCAAATTCAACAAATTTGACTTCTTCTAGAAGCAAATACATTACATAGGCCACGTCTTATCTGAAGAAGGGGTAACAGTAGACCCTGACAAGATTAGGTCTATCATGGAATGGCCTACCCCAAAGGATGTTTCAGACATCAGATCCTTTATGGGATTAGCAGGTTACTATAGGATATTTATAAAAGGATTCTCCAAGATTGGTTGTCCAATCACTGCCCTCCAGAAGAAGGGGACAAAATTCATGTGGACACAGAAATGTGAAGAAAGATTTCAAACCCTGAAACATCTACTGACCCATGCACCCGTGCTGAAGATCGCTAATCCAGAAGATGACTTCCTCATGTGCATAGATGCCTGTAAGGAAGGGCTCGAAGGAGTCCTTATGCAGGAAGGAAGTGTGATCTGCTATGAATCCCGAAAATTGAACGAGAATGAAGTCAACTATGTGACCCACGATCTAGAACTGACTGCCATAGTGCATGCCTTGAAAATGTGGAGGCATTACCTCCTGGGAAGAAAGTTTGTACTTATGACAGATCACTGTGGATTGCGATACCTGTTTGATCAACCAAAGCTCAATTCTAGGCAAGCTAGGTGGATGGCCTTCCTTAGCGAGTTTGATTTCGAAATCAAACACATTAAAGGAAAGGAAAATAGGGTGGTCGATGCCCTTAGCAGAAGTATGAAAACAATTCACTTGGCAACGGTGAGCACCTGCGAGACAGATGTCAAGGAAAGAATCATAAATGCACAAGAAATAGATCCCTTCGTCAAGATCATGACCATGTACCTACAACAAGAACCCGCCGGAGTAAAATATGAAGGCTACCAGATGACCGAAGGAGGTCTGCTCACTTACAGAAGCAGATTTTATATTCCAGATTGTGACGACTTGAAGAGATTCATACTGGATGAATTACATAAAAGACCCTATTTTGGTCATCCAGGATACCAGAAGATGATCACGACCACCAAGAAACAATTCTATTGGCCTGGAATGAAGAAAAACGTAGCCGAGTACTTGGCCAAATGCATAGAGGGCCAACAGGTTAAAGCAGAACACCGACACCCAGCAGGATTATTACAACCTCTACCAATCCCAGAATGGAAATGGGAAACCATCTCCATGGACTTCATCACCGGATTACCAACATCGACCAAACAGAATGATGCCATTATGGTAGTGGTGGATAAATTGAGCAATTCTGCTCATTTTATCCCTGTCAAGTCCACTTGCAAAGCAATCAATATCACCCAGGTATTCATGAAGGAGATATTCAGACTGCATGGTATGCCGAAAGAGATCATGTCTGATAGAGACACAAAATTTACTTCCAACTTTTGGAAGTCACTGATGGCTGGCTTAGAAACCAAATTGTTGTTTAGCACCGCCTATCACCCTCAAATCGACGGACAAATAGAAAGAGTGAACCAAATACTTGAAGAAATGATAAGAATGCATGTAATGTATCAACCTAGGAAGTGGGAAGACTACCTGCCACTGGTAGAATTCACCTACAACAATAGCTACCAAGCATCCTTAAAGATGAGTCCCTTCGAAATCCTCTATGGTAGACCCTGTAACACTCCAGTCAACTGGAGTAATCCAGTAAACCGAATTTCTTTTGGACTCGACATGTTGAAAGAAATTGAACAACAGGTGACTAAGATAAAACATAATTTGAAGGTCGCTCAGAACTGACATAAAATTTATGCCGACCAAAAGAGAACTCCAAGAGAGTTCAAAACGGGAGACCATGTATATCTCAGAGTTAGACCTAGGAAGAGTTCTCTGAAAATGGGAGCTTTTGCCAAGTTGGCACCTCGGTATTGTGGACCCTTTGAGGTTCTAGATAGAGTGGGACCTGTAGCCTATAGGATAGCACTTCCTCCCACAGTCAAAGCACATAATGTTTTCCATGTCTCATTATTGAAGAAATATGTACATGATGCTAACCATATAATTGATTGGTTTGTGATTCAGGTGGAACCGGAGGGAGAATTTCTACTAGAACATCAATTCATACTGGAAAGAAAGGAAACCCTGCTCCGGAATTGAACCATTGCACAGGTCAAGGTGCAATGGAAACATTTTGGCCCAGATGAGGCTACATGGGAAATGGAGGATGCCATGAAACAGGCATATCCGATTTTGTTTACATCTGTACATGGATGTCAAGTTGATAGATAGAACATCGAGGACGATGTTCCTTTAAGGGGGAGGGAATTGTAACACCCCGTTTCCCCCAATCTGTAAAAATAACTATACTGGCTAAGTATTGTGGCAAACTCAGAAATGTGAATGTGTGATGTGAATGGACCTTGTGAAATTTAGGTTGATGAATGTGAATGATATTATAATATATATATTGCAAGACTGCTGAGAGGGGGATGTGCTGAAAAAGAGACCACGATGGCTGAATAAACACGGTGGAAGGCACCTGGAATGGTGGCGTTAACTTCCACTGAGACCAATACCGTATTTGGACTTCACTGGCCCGGAGAACCAAGAGCGGCTCACTAGCCCAAATTAAATGACTCGCCATGATTGGTAGGTAAAGGGATCCTCATGAGTATTGAGGGATGGGGGGTGAACCACCCATCCATAGAGTTCTTAGACCTGACCACCATGAGGAAGGTCATGCCACATGCAACCTCGCCGAAAGGAGAGAAAGGCAGGAGGAGTGTGCGATCACGGGCAGACGCGAGGGAAGGAAGAAGGAGAACTCTGGAAAATTACAGAGTGAGTGATAGCAGAGAAGAAGGATAGTAAACTTCGTTCTCGGTCATAGGAAAACAAAGATGCAGTCTCGTAGCATCGTGGTCTCAGCTCAGGGGTGGCTAGTGGTAAATCTGTTGGGAGTCGTTGAGCCTATGGTTGGGTGGAAACGAGCACCCCTCTCAGCGGTTGCATCAAACCTGGTGTTTTCTGATAAGTGTTATATCTTGTATCTTGAATTAAATAATCTGACATGTATGCTCAAGGTTGTGAAATTATGAATGGCTTCTTTATAATAATGTTTGTGTGGTGGATTATGATCGTAAATAGTGGTTACTTGCATATAAATAGAATGACTCCACACGACTCACGTTTNNNAATTTATTCCCTTATTTGCCTCAGGTAAGGTCCCAGATAGACCTTCCCACAAGGGCACCCTTTTTGGGAAAGTCCCCTCACTTTCTAGAGCTGGGATAAACCCCCGGTATAAGACTGCCATCTTAATACGCCCTCGAAACGGCTGACTATCCAATCACGGGAGTTAATAGCTCAGAGACCTCTAGAGATCTTCCAGTCAGGCTTTCAAATCTGGCGAACCTTACCAAGAAATTGAAAGAGGATTTGATAGTGTACGTATTAGAAATCCGGCACGAGAGAGAGTGGTTCTCGTAAGTTATGATGTTTCGGTGTTTCGGCATCCGGGGTATCCAAGTGCGAGTCCTCACATACTCGCAAGTCCTGAAACCCCGATTTGAGAGATCTCGAAATGGTAGTGTGTGGTTAAGTCTCAATTAACGGATGAAATCCTTTTGGAGGATCCAAGGTCTGTAATGACCATTATATTTGAGGGAGAGACACATGCATTAATGCCACGACCCTTTTTACCCTTGCAAGAAATGAAGAAATCGGGACCGTAGACCCCATGATCCATGGAAGTACTTGGATCGTCCATCTATAGAGTACACGTGGTTGCTGGTAAGCGCTTCAGTGTTTCGACACCTAGGAAACCAAAGGGCAAGAACCCTTGTCTTCGCGAGTCGCGAAATCCTGATCACCGAAACCTCGAAATGGCGTGAGGTGTGAATGAGGTTAAGGAAAGCCGGGATTGGATCGTGACTGTTGATCATCCCGAAAATATCACGACCGTTGATCTTGGCTGAAGTTTGCCTCCATCCATCGGAGGGACACGTGGCTGTCAGTCGACGTTTCAGCACCCGGGAAACCAGAGGGCCAGAAAACCTTGCTCCCGCAAATCGTGAAATCCTGATACACATTGTAGTGGAGAGGAGAAGTCCCGAAAGAATCTGGACTGTCCATCAGAGGAGACGCATGGTGAGATGTTAGAGTTTTGGGAAAAGTCCCGAAATCCCATGGACCGTTGGATTTCCCCCCTCTTAAGAGCTGTCGATCTCTTATATGAATTTCCATAACGGAATTCAGAGATTTGAATGACAAGGAGTCTTGGAGTCGTTGCATTTCTAACTCTCGAGTACTGAGACCCCGAAAGGATGCATACTGTTGGATGAGGGGAGGCTTACGACCGTCGATCTCCCTTTGGAGGGAAGCTTTGGAGACCTCAGAATTTTTGGGGATTTGAATGGGGAAAGGTAGAAGTGATGCATCGCAATTCCCCGAATCACGAAAAGCCGATAAGCGCTTGGCTGGCTTAAGCACATGGACATGGAATAGGATCACGTGGACAAGACCCCAAGCGGGAAGCTTGCCACTCGCTAGCCCTATCGGGGTTCGGTGTTTCACTATTTCGAGCTTCGGGGTTTGCAAAGTCGAAAGACTCGATGTTCTGGTAGCACTGAGTCACGAAGTGTGAAAGGACGCCGTACTAGTCCGGCCCGTAGTCGTGACCCACAATCACATGGAGGTGGACATATGAGGAACTAGCCTGTGCTAAGCCCCATAGGATTTCAGGGATTCTGATCCTCGAGTAATCAACAAAAAAAATTTATTATGTCGTAGAGGGTATGTGACAAAGCTATATGAAAGTATAAATAAAAGGCAATGGTATCTCATTTTTAATCACACTTGATCATATTGAATATCTACAAGTGACTAAGGTAATCAAAGGATATCTAAGTCGAATTTCAGAGGGAAGGTGAAGTAAACAAGGCCGAAATTCAAGGGAGGATAAATTCTTTTGATGATGCTTTCTAAGGTATGTTATTTATAGGTCATCTCACCATTTTTACAATAATTTTTTTTCTAGAATGATTCAGACCGTGAAATTGGGAGGCCGTTGAGGAAACATATCCAAGTATCTATGATACAAATTTAATCTTGTGGGTCGTCGTATTTTTGGAGTCACACTCCGTGGAAAATAGGGTTTGTGGCTAGTCCTGAAACTAGTCTAAAATAGGTGTTTCGTGTAAAAATGTCATAACTTCTTCATAAATTATCCAAATTCAGTAAGACAAAATGTATTGATAGAGTACAATCTTTAGCATTCAGTGTACAATTTTCAGATCCATACAACAAATATTCTATGCGGGGCATGCTCTACAAGTTCACTCTCTAGAATAAGCCAAAATTCAATAAGGTATGCCATTTTTTTCTATAACTCCTTTTCTGAGAGGATCCAAGTACTGAAACCTGGAGGAATTGCATAAAATACATTGAAGAACATTATGTACTATTTTCATATCTTTATTCATTAGTTGTACATAGTTATGATTATTGCAAGTTAGGGTTGTTCACTAATAAAAAATTAGTCATGTGGGACTAAAGTAAAGTTTGATGAAAATGTTAGTCTCTTGTTGTTAAAGTCAAGGAAGGTTTGTAGGTATGTGATAATATACACCAGGTCTATTACAGAGTTACAAATGAGATTTGTATGATGAAATTAATGAGGGATTTTGGTTGAGGTACATGTTGGGTACATGGTAAGTAGTTGATGAGTTGGAACATACATGAGGTGTATAATTGATGATGTTGGTACATCTTGATGAATCATAGTTTATGTGTATTTTATGCATGATTGGTACATATTTGGTGCATGGTTGATGCATGGGTTGATGGTACAGGTTGAGGTACATGTTGGTGCATGGTTGAAGCACTTGTTTATGGTACATGTTGATTACAGGTTGTTATGGGTTGGTTGGTTGCAAGTCATTGGTACAAGTTGTTATAGTGGTATATCTCATAGTGATAGTGTGATAATGGTTCCATCATTCTACTTCTATGTCAGAGCGGTTGGACGGGGCAAGGACAAGTGGTTGTATCCACCTTCCGATTGTAGTCGAAGAACATAGGGGGTTGTAGCCTCCTTCTGGTTGTAGCCAAAGAATTGGGGAGTTGGAGCTTCCCTCAGGTTGTAGGTTGAGAAACTAGGGGGTTGGAGCCTCCTTCCAGTTGTAGCTGGAAAACAAAGGAAGTTGGTGCTTCCAATGAATGTAATTCTTAAACACATATAAGAAAAAACATTCCGTGGTTTTCTCCTGCTTTGAGTTTCCACATAAAAACACTGGTGTACTGTGTATGTGTATGATTTCTCATTTGTTCATTATTTATTTACTCTGAAACTATTGGATGATAATGCTACATTGATATAACACTTGGATTTTATGGATTATATTTCTCTATTACCGATTCACCCCCCCCTCTCAGTAATCCAACAATTGGTATCAAAGCCAGGTTCCTTCAGAAATCAGTTTAACCATTGAAAGGTAGATCATGGAGAGCAACACCATGTATACAAATGGAATACCGCAGTTTGATGGACAAAAGTATGCATTTTGGAGCAGAAGGATGAAAACATATATACATGCACATGGATTTGAAATTTGGTAATCAGTTGTAGATGGATACAAAGAAACAACAATTCCACCGACAAATGAAAGAACAATAAAACTCGGGCAAAATAATTCCAAAGCCACAAATGCACTTCTGAATGGTCTTTGTGAATCAATATACACCAAATTTATACATTGTAAATCTGCTAAAGAGATTTGGGACAAGCTTCAAAATATTTATGAAGGAGATTCAAAAGTCAAAGAAGCAAAGCTTCAAACTTACAGAGGTCAGTTCGAACAACTAAAGATGAAGAAAGATAAGAAGATTGCAGCTTACTTCTTACGAGTCAATGAAAAAATAAATGCAATCATAGGATTGGGAGAAGAAATTAAAGAATCTGTAATTGTTCAAAAGGTACTAAGATCTATTCCTATGAGATTTGATCCTAAGATATCAACACTAGAAGAAAGAGCAGATCTAGACTCAATAAGCATGGACGAACTATATGGAATCTTCACAGCATATGAAATTAGAATTGAACAGGAAAATCCAGATATAAAAGAAGAAACTTTCAAAGCATCCAAAAGGACAAAGAAAAAGGGAAAGCAAAAATAAAAAGAACATAACAACAACAATGGCATCTCAAAAGATGATGAAGAAATGACCAACTTTGTCAGAAGATTGAACAAGGGAACCAATGGTAGATTTAAAGGTAAGTTTCCATTGATTTGTTTTAATTGTGATGGTATTGGTCATTTTGCTAACAAATGTCCTCATAAGAAAAATAAGAGGAATGATGAATATTACTCAAATAGAAAACAAACATATAAAGGCAAAAGAACCACAAAGAAAGATTTCAAGAAAAGCTTATGCACCAAAGAAGACATCTCCTCATCAGATGAAGATGAAGTCAAAGACAGTGAGACATAAAGAGTTTTATTCATGGCAGTAGAAGACTCTGATAAAGAAGACACCGAAGAAGAATATGAAGAGTCAGAAGTTGACTACTGAGAAGAATTTTTGTGTGCCATAGAAGTTATAAGAAGAGAAAAGAAGAAAAACAAGAAGCTACAATCATAACTAGACAATAAAGAAGACACTCAGGAACTAGAACAACAAATTTGAAGGCTCAAATAGAAGAAGATAAAAGAATTGAAGAAGCACTCAAGGAATAACCAGAATAAAGAGACAGGATCATTGGAAATTTGGAAGCAAAGATTGTCATATTAAGAAAGGATCTTCAAAAGAAAAATATGCATAACAACTCAAAAGTTTTGGATGACATTATTAGCAGTCAAAAGCCTCATCATAACAAGTCTGGACTTGGATACAATCAGACAGAAAAGGGATCAAGATCCAAAACAACAGAACAAGAAACATATCCAAAAAGCTACGTAGAAACAATCAAAGGAGATAAGAAGACCTACAAGGAAGATTACAAGGACACTCCTCCACCAAGAAGATTCGGATTTCAGAATCAACGACCGACATAAACAAATAGGCGTCAGGAAGAAGAAGGATTCATAAGAGTAACTTCTTTTAGAAGATCTTCAACTCCTAGGTATCAACCTGTTTTTTTTGTTTTATGTTATGCATGCAATAATTTTGGACATAAAATTGTGAATTGCAGAGCTAACAGCAGGAACATAAACAACTTTGAAAGTCATACACAAAAGGGTTATCCAAGAAGGCCTAGTGAAACACAAAGAAGAAGTTACAATATGTTTGAATCATTGAGCACTGAAGTGGAATGCTACAAGTGTAACAACTTTGGACACATGGCCAAATATTGCATAATGACAGTCCCTCCTAGAGAACCACACCAGAACAACAACAGTCACAGACATGAACCTCAGAAGAGGACATGGATAAGAAAGAAGAATCAATATAGCCATGAAGAATGCACACTCGCTCTACAAGCTAAGCAGAAGAAACATGGTTGGTATGTTGACAATGGTTGTTCAAAACACATGACAGGTGATAAAGACAAGTTTCTTACATTAAGAAAGGAAAGAGATGGATCAGTCTCCTTCGGAAATGATGATTTAGCTAAAATCATTGGAAATTGCACAGTCAGAATTGGAAACAAGAATACCAAGGTAGAAAATGTTCTACTAGTAGAAGATATGAAACATAATCTTCTAAGTGTAAGTCAAATGTATGATCAAGGTCATAAAATTACTTTCGATTCACAGAAGTGTGAGATAAGAAAATAAAGTTCATGAAAATTGATTGCAACATCTGCAAGAACTTCAAGCAACATATATGTACTAAGTGAAATTGGAAATGAAAAGTGTTGTCTAGGAAAGGAAGATGAAGGCTGGCTATGGCATAGAAGAATGGGTCACATAAACTTTGACAACCTTGTCAAAGTCAACAAAAAGGAAGCCGTTAGAGAAATGCCCCAGATCACAAAACTAACCAACACTTTATGCAAACATTGTCAACAAGGAAAACAAACAAAGACCATGTTCAAATTAAAGGAATACTCAATGACAAGACCACTGCAAATCGTGCATATTGATCTAGTTGGACCAACTACAACAAAGGGTTTAAAAGGTGAGAAATACTTTATGTTATTAGTTGATGATTATACAAGAATGACTGCAGTTTTCTTTCTTAGGAATAAGTCAGAAGATTTTGAAAACTTCAAGGTCTACAAGG
>ML788248.1:185806-202262 GCA_009831015.1 Picea engelmannii
TTAAAAGGTGAGAAATACTTTATGTTATTAGTTGATGATTATACAAGAATGACTGCAGTTTTCTTTCTTAGGAATAAGTCAGAAGATTTTGAAAACTTCAAGGTCTACAAGGAAATGGTTGAAAATGAAATGGATTCAAAAATCAAATGGAAGAGATCTGATAATGGAAGAGAGTTCACTTCAAAGGAATTTATGGACTACTGTAGCAAACATGGAATAGAAAGGCAATTCTCCGTTGCTAGGACACCTCAACAAAATGGAGTTGTTGAAAGAAAGAACATGACAATACAAGAAATGGCTCGAACAATGCTAATGGATTCCAAATTGACAAATCTTTTTTGGACACATGCAGTGCATACAATAGTTCACATTCAAAACAGAGTAATGCTCAGAAACAACACTGAAAAAACTCCCTACAAGCTATGGAAAGGAAGACCAACAAATGTGAAGCACTTCAGAGTATTTGGAAGCAAATGATACATCAAAAGAGAAGATGGCAGAATGGGAAAGTTTGACTCTCATGTGGACAAAGGAGTACTTGTTGGTTACTCAAGTACAAAAAAATCATACAAGTGTTACAATATAAGGTTGAACAAAGTTATGGAAAGCATCAATGTAACAATTGATGAAACAGGTGGACGAGAATTAAAGGAAGAAGAAAATAATCAATGGAACAACTTTACGAAGAAGAAGCAAAAGATGAAGAAGAAGTAGAAGGGGAAGATGAAGAGGATCAGACAGAATTTTCATAATCAAATTCTGAATCAGGGTTCGGCTCCTTGTCTTTTGTCTCGACCACCAATGACTGTTTTGAGCGACATTCATCAGTGTTGTGCCAGGGGCTTTTGTGGAAATCACACCATTTTCCAGTGTCCTTTGTCTTTCCATGACCCTTCTTTTCCTGTGGCTTGGACTGGTTTTATGGATGTTTGTTAGGTCCATCTTTATCATACTTTGGTTGTTGTGGATTTGCAGAACCAAACTCCCATTCGTTCTGGTGCCTAAACTTCTTCTCGATTTTAACAACATATCGATAAGCAAAAATGCGTGATGAGATGTCCAGAAAATCCATTTTAGTTTGGATGTATCTGTGTAGATCCCCACGGTATTTCAGAACCAAATGTCGTTTGTAGTCTTTGATACCCAGCTTGGTGCGTAAGGTATGGAAGGTATTGGTTAATTCCATAACTGCTTGGCCCCTTTCTTGCTGCAGCGTGGTCCATCTCATGTATTGGTCCTCATAGTTGCCAACAGGGTAATAATGTTCCTTTATCGCATCCACAAAAAAATACCAAGTGGGCTCGGGCCCATATCTTCTAGAGTCCTCTGTGGAACTTTGCTCCTAGTAAGTTTCCCACCAATTTTTGATATGGGGAAGAGCCTTAAGGAGTGAGAAGGTGATCTTTTCTCCGTCGGAGAAATTATGAACAGAGAAATTACCTTCTAGAAGATTCAACCATTTTTCTAGGGCATCCGCATCTATCTGTCCTTCAAATATGGAAATATCAAAATGAACTTGTACCTTGAAAGGTGAGGTGCCTCCAAAGTGGCGGCTTGATGAAGATGTGCTTGTTTTTATCGGAAAGCGTTGAAGGATGTGGGAAAAATTCTCTGTCATTTCGTCCCTCTGTCGCGTGAGTGCTTGCTCAAGCAACAAATTAATAGAATCATCTGCTCTATCGTTTTTCTTTCTTCCGCCATGGAGGGTTTATTGGGAATTCGAGAGAAATTTTCCTCAAGAGAGACAAGCTCGAGACCCAAATTTCTATACTCGGACCTCGTTGGGGACATGCACTGAAAAACGATCAAGAGCAGCCTACTTTGATACCATTGATCCAGATTATTTTCTGCATGAAATGAGAGCGGAGATATAACAAAAAAATATATAGAGATATCTTAGATATCCAATAATATAACATAAATGTATCATAGATGAAACCATAAACATAGAGATACAATAATACACAATTTCTATTGATGAGCGAAAATGTACAAAGACTATAAAATTACGAAGTGAAAGACTCGCTAGAATGGTGACAAATTATCTCTGATAAGAGATGTGACGGCTACTCACATTTGCAAGAAGATGATTTTACAATGAGGCTCCAAAGGCCTTTTTATCATAAAGAAAATCCAAAACCCTAACCTCGGAAGATGAAAGGCCAATAGTTTTGTGGACCCCGTTTTGGGTAGTTTAGTGTATCAACTTCCCGAGGGTGTAACTTTGGCATACGATCTTTGTTTGGGGCACATGATAGCTTGTTGGAAAGGTATCGTCGAGGGGATTTATTTTGGGGGCTCACTTAGAGCCTTTGGATTTCATTAAGAAGCTCTATCCCGAAAAACCTTCATTTAGGCCCTCAAAATGGCCCCGGAAGTTAAAAACTGCTAAACATAGTAAATTGCCAAAATTGCCAAAAAATTGTTTTGAGCCAGTTGGAAAAGGTGGGTGGCCACCGATATCCACCTGGATCATAAAGGCATTGCAGAACTTTTCATATTCCCTGAAAATTGTTGACAAGAGATACATTTCCTCACTGTAGCATATGAATCCTTGAAAATTGATGGTTAATACTATATGGCTTTGAATATTTTATGTGTTGTAGCAGTAGGTGAAAAATTCCCCCCACATATGCCTTCATAAAATTCTTGTATTAGTTATTGAGCTCTCTTTTCATCAATGCACCTTAATAAAATGCCATCATAATTCCTTCTAAATAAGATTTCAGCAATCAACACATACTGATTTCATTTCATTTTTAATGCCCTTCTTTCCTTTGGAGTCATAATGACAGGAAATTGTCTAGACTTTAAATAAAACACAATATCTTTATACCATTTAGAGCCAGATATAGGTCTTCCAATTGAAACTAAAATACCCCATTCAAAGCATCATTGTTCACAATAACCTTACACAATCCTTGCCCTTTGACTGCTTTTAGAGGCTTAATTTCAATGTCATACTCTTGAATTTTCGCCACCCAATTTTCCCATTTCCCTTCTCTCAATTGTTGGTTTAAAAGAATCTTAACAGGAGAGGATGGAACATATGAAAGGAAATGAGAATTTAATATGTAGGCCCAAAAATGTGTTACTTCCTTTATGAGAGACAAGGCTTGTTTCTCCAATTCGGAATATCTCAATTCATAATCATGGAGGGTCTTTCTCATGAAACTGATTTGTAGCTCTTCACCCTTGGCATTTATTTGAGTAAGGACAAATGCCACAACAATTTCTGTTGCAAATGAATACATGATGAAATCTCTTTGAAAATATGGACTAATGAGGACTGGGGTCATAGTGATTACCCTTTTGATGTTACTAAAGTCTTCATGTGTATCTAAAGTCCATTTGAACCTTTGATCCTTTTTCAACAATAAATTGATCAATTTTACAATGCTTGCGTAATCAGGATAAAATCTCCGCACAAAATTGACTTTGCCAAAAAATGACTGGACTCCTTTCTTAGATGATGGAGGGTTGAGTTCATTAATAGCTCTAACCCTCTCCTGGTCAATATAAATTCTTTCTTTGCACATAATATTCCCCAATAAATTGCCTCCAATCACATCAAACCAATACTTCTTTGGATTCAAAGAAACTCCATATAACCTACATCTTTCAAATACTTTCCTTAGATGATGTATGTGCTCATTTCTTGTCTTTTAATGGACTGTCAAATCATCTTGGTAGTCTTCCATGAATTTCCTTATCAAACCTGCAAATGTGTGGTCCATATCCCTCTAAAATGTAGCTCCAACATTCTTTAAACCAAATGGCATTCGGGCATATGCATATGTCTCCCAAGGCATTATGAAATTCATCTTTTCTATGTATTCCTCTGCAACCAAAACTTGATTGTATCCATAAAAACCATCTAACATGGATATACAAGCAGATCCAATGACTTCTTGAAGAAGGAATTCCATGTTAAGCAGAGGATAATTATCTTTTACACTTGATTTATTGAGATCCTTGAAATCCACACACATCTGAATCTCCCCAGTCTTTTTTCTCCCAACCACCGGATTTGAAAGCCAGTCAGAATGCCTGATGGGATATATTATTCCAACTTTCTTCAATTTTTCCAACTCAATCTTCACCAATGGTTTCAACTTGGGATTCATCATCCTTATTTTATGCTTGACAGGTTTTGCTCCTTCTCTTAATGGGGTGATATTCTGAAATATTGTTTTGTCATATGCCTTTAAATCATCATAACTCCATGCGAAAACATCAAGATATTCTTTGAAGAGGGAGAGATATTGATCAACTTCTTTGGATGTACAATCAACTCCCATGTTAATGTACTTTGGGGAACTATCAGTCCCAATATTGACTTTTATCGTTTCTTGAACTTTTTAGACCAATACTTCTTCCATGAGATTTTTGGCATGATCACCTCTTGTAAAAAAAAATCAGACTGGACACAATTTTTCAGAACAAAGGCAATGTCATTATCTTCATCTTCATTTTCATTTACTAGAAAATTGTCTAGGTCTTCATCATTTTCAAACACTTGAAGATGCTATTGGTTATCAGGTACTGAGGGTCGAAACACTCTTTTTACTTGAAAATACGTCTCACTTTGGATATCATCTGGGTTCGACAACGAAGCAACCAATGCTAATGAATCTGCCTTCTGATTTTTATTCCTTAGAATGAAAGAAATATTAAAAGAACAGAAGGCCTCCAAAAATTCATTTACTCTCTTGAAATATAATTTGAGCCTTTCCTTCTTAATTTTATATTTTTGAGTGACTTGATTTATTATCAATTCAGAGTCGTTAGTCACAATTAAATGTTCAATCTTCATTTCCTATGTGAGGATCTTTCCTTGAATCAATTCCTCATATTCTGCTTCATTATTTGTGCAAGAAAACTCAATTCTAATGGCATGTGGGTGTACAATTTTTTCGGGTATTTTAAGAACAATTCCAACTCCGCTCCATGAGATTGAACAAGCTCCATCAAATGACATCCTCTAGTAGCTTGAAAAATAATTATCGTTGTTTTTTATATCATCAATCTGTTCCATATCCAGGATGGCATAGTTTCCAATACCAACATCTATATAATCTTCCATTAGTTCGTTATCTTTATTTTTGAAAGAAAACGGTCTCCTAGGTTCATGAGGAACCTCGATCATTGCTTCATCTTTATCCGGTAACATCATACAACTTCCATCATTCATTATATAGCCTATAATCATGGAATACCAATCTCTTCCAGGGACAACTTCGTATGCAGGAGGAAGATCCACCACCACAATATTGAAAACTGTAATAATATGGGGAGCGGCAGTAATCCAGGCATAAAAATATTTAATTTCTCCATAAGCTGGTACCTTCCTGGAATCGATCGCATAAATGCTTTCGCCTCTTTCATAGTATCTGGTGCAGCTCACACCAAATGCCTCCATTAATTCCAAAGGCATGATATTGTTTGTCCCACCAGTATCAACTAGACAATTATGGAGTGCGACATCATGGTTTTCTATCGAAATATAGAAGGGTGGGAATTTGCCTCTCAAATTTACTACTGATGTGTTTTGAATTTTCTTTGGGTTTGCAATAACTGCTTCAATTCTTCTTGTTGGCTCGTCCAATAAATTCAAAATATTTTCCCTTCGTTGAGGAATCTTTACCACTTCTGTGAAAGGAAAAGTAACTCTCAACTTACTTAGATCATCAACAACATTATATATCATCTAAAGGGGGTTTGGTATCTCTTGTTGCTTCTTAATTCTGGTATTGTTTATCATACTTTTGTTACTGTCATTCTCATTGTCTTTCTCTTTATCTTTTTCTTTGCCTTTTTTAGATTTATCTTTACTTTTGGACTTATTTACAAATTCTCATGTTTGGAAAACATTTTCTTGTGAGACAGGATCATCTTCACCTTCTTCATATATATATATGAACGTCTCACATCTGTCCGTCTATACAGGTTCAAAAATTTCTTCTGGTAGATAATCATTTTCTAGTTCGGCTATCTCTTCATTATATGGTTCATCAAGAACCACTGCATTTAGAATTGGTTGTCTGGGAACCCTCTGTCTTTGTTGATTATCAACATTTTCAAACCTCACTCTCTACTATTAAGGAGGGTTCCTTCTTTGTTCTGGGACTGACATCCTTGGATTGGGTATATAATTATCGTTCCTTCTCAATCTCGTTATTTCATTTTGTATATGTCTAATGGTTCTATCCATCTGTGCAATCACGATCCTTTTTTTAGTCTCCTGGGCTACAACATGGTCTGTTTTCACATCCAGTATAGTTCCTTTAAAAAATCCCCCACCGATGGTCTGATTTTGACTTGGTCACGACCTTTTCTCTTCACTATTTTTCAAACTAGATACTCCTTGATCATCAATATTTAGATTACCCATATGCCTTTATTCTTTTAAGAGAATAATGTCAGGTTCAACACCCATTTCAATCAATATTTCTTCCATCTCCGTAGCTTTGGTCATTTCTTCATCCAGAGTATCAATTTGGGAAGTTCTAATGGCGAACTTCACATTGGGTGGCATGGCATTCTTATAGCAACTGAGTACTACTAGATCATTTTGCCTTTTATATTCGGGAATCTTGTTCAATATTTTATTGAATCTGAGATTGAAATATCGTATTATCTCATTTTTCTTCAGACAAATTTGGGTGAAATTAGTGAGAAGGGTATGATATGTGACTGGGGGAGAGAAGATATTCAAGAACATAGCTTCAAGGTCATCAAAAGAGCCGATTGACCTTGTGGTAAATGTGGTGTACCATTAGTAAACTTGGCCCGATAAAGTTTGGAGAAACAACCTTACCATTATGTCGTCATGTTCAACAAGATGGAAATCACAAACATCCAAAAACAAATCAATATGCCTCTTAGCATCAATACTTCCATCTCCGTAAAATGTCTTCAAAGTACCTTTAGGAAGAATATGTAACTCATGTTGTTCACCTTGCAGATTGAGCGGAGAGTCTCTTATTATTCTCAAATTTCTGAATATTTGCCTATCTTCATGTCTCCTTTCCTCTCATCTTTCTTCTCTTCTTTATTATTTTCTTTCCTCTCGTATTTATTCATGTCATTCTTTTCATCTTTCTTCTCTATCAGCCATGTCTAGAAGTTCCTTATTTTCTTCAGGAATATGCCTTTCAACTTCTGAGGTATGCAGTTTCTTGCATTTGCTTCTAGTGATTTTTCCTTTGTATTTGTCCAGCTTCAATTCATGCCTTTCTCTCAAGCTAGTCTTTTATTTCTCCGGACTTGTCTTTCGTCTCTTCTTTGTCTTCGAAGAATTTCTCTTTCTTCTTCTTGAACTAGTGTCTCCCACGATATTTTTAGTTCTTCTCTTGTTCGAGTAGTTGTTATCAAAAGATTATATAACTCATGAAGGATGCTTCGTTGATTATTCAATGCAATTTCTAACTTGGGTTGGTTGGCATGAGGCAAAGTCATAAAATTTTAGAGTCTAGAACCAAATATTAAATCTTCGAGTCTGTCCCCAGTATGGTCACCAAAAATGTTGATGTTTGAATCCGTCAGGATCGAAACGACAACCTCACGAGGATATGAATCCTCCTGCGTTTTTATAGAGGTTGTAATCCTCTTTGACTTATGATATTCTTAATAAATTTAGATCAAGAAACAATATAGGACCTTAAGATAGTCCAATCTTTTATGCTCAAAGAAAGATTAAAATGCTGAAAAGTAAAAAGTTTTATAAAAGAGCATTTCTGAGAAATGGACAAGGAGTCTCACACATCACACATTACATAAAATAAACAAAATTTCCTCAGATCATGTAGATTTTAACATTGTATAATATTTACTGCAAAAATATTTTCAGTAAAAGAACAAAAAAGATACAATGGAAAATACAAACATTACACATAGATTTTTCCTGTGGAAACCCAAACTGGGAAAACTAGCATATTCTATATTCATTCACAGTGATACATTATTTACAATACAATATACATATAGGAGCCAGCGACATCCAAAACCCTAACCCAATGACCTAGATTAGTCAACAACCCTAATTCTTTAACCGGAAATAGAAAACCATCGACAAAAACCACGTGTCGAAAAATCACTCAACAATGGACATGAAAATCAAGGCAACACGAAAAATGAGGCAAAAATGTGACATGTTTCCTGAGGCAAGTACTCGTGCAAAGAATATAACACATACCCAACATTCTCCCACTTGTTGTTTTCTTTGCATATAGGGGGTTACAGGGTTAAGTAGTCAACAATCCAGAGCATCAATGCCCATGGATCCTCTATACCAAGAGAACTTATCAATGCTCACAGATTTTGATAATGAATCTACAAAATTCTTCAAAGTGTCCACCTTCATCAACAATACTTTATTTTCTTCAACCATGTCTCTCACAAAGTGATATTGAATATCAATATGCTTTGTCTTTGAATGATAAGCTGAGTTCTTCGCTAGAAAAATTGCACTCTGACTGCCACAGTCTATCCTTACAACTTGTTGTACCAACCCAATACCTGAACACAATATTTGTAGCCATACTGCTTCCTCATTTGCATGAGTGGATGCCATGTATTCAGCTTCTGTAGTTGAAAGTGCCACTACAACATGTCTTTTGCTCATCCAACTTATTGCTTCTCCAAACAGATTAAACACATACCCACTTGTAGATCTCCTACGATCCAAATCTCCAGCCTAGTTTGCATATACAAAGCCATGTATATCCAACACTCTGTCCAATCCCAGTCTTCCTTTGTAGCACAATCCATAGCTAGCACTACCATGCAAATGACTGAAAACCCTTTTTACTGTTGTCCAATGCTCCTTCCCTGGTTTTGACATATACCTGCTCAAAACTCCCACTACATGTGCAATGTCTGATCTAGTACAGACCATTGCATACATCAAACTGCCAACTGCAACCGCATATGGAAAATGAGACATGTCCTCCTCTTCTTCATGTGTCTTGGGACACTGATCCAAAAATAGCTTTACACCAACATGAATAGGAACCTTGACTGGTTTACATTCCTGCATATTAAACCTCTACAATATTGTCTCGACATATTTTCTCTAATTTAACTAGAGTTTCCTCTTTTTCCTATATCTTTTAATTTCGATGCCCAAAATGAAATTTGAAGCACTGAGATCCTTCATGTCAAATTTAGAGGACAACTGAGTTTTCACATCCTAGATAATTTTCTTGTTGTTTCCTATCAATAACATGTCATCCACATACAAGACCAAATAAATCAAATGATCACCAATTAATTTAAAATACGCACAATGATCCTCTTTTCTTCTTGTGAAGCAAAGTCCCAACATATAAGTATCAAATTTTTGATACCACATCCTTGGTGATTGTTTCAAACCATATAAGGACTTTTTTCAACTTGCATACGAGCTCCTTCTTTCCCTTCACAACAAATCCTTCTGGATGCTTCATATAGATTTCTTCTTCTAGATCCGAATGTAGGAATGATGTCTTCACATCCATCCGTTCTACTTCAAAATCAAATGCAACAACAACAGATAACATAAATCTTATAGAGGTTAACTTGGCAACAAAAGAAAAAATCTCACCAAAATCAATTCCCTCAACCTGGGAATAACCCTTTGCTACTAACCGAGCTTTGTATTTCTCCACTTTTCCTTCTGCATTCAACTTCTTTTTAAATACCCATTTGTTTTGAATGGGATTTCTTCCAATCAACAACTCCACTAGATCCCAAGCCTCATTCTTATCCAAGGTTACCATTTCTTTGTCCATGGCCTTTTTCCAGAGATTTCCATCCTCTGAATCCAGTGTCTCCCTAACAGTTCTAGGATCATCATCATTAATAGACAAAGCAAAATTTGAACGGAAATCAGATGGAGTATACCTTTCAGGTAGCCTTTTTTCTCGAACCGATCTCCTCAATACTAGAGTATGAGGATCTTCTTCTTCTAATTCTTGTTCTTCTGTAGAGTCTGATTCATCATCCTTTAAATCAAACTCTATTTTCTTTGGTTCTTCCTTACATGGTAGGACTTCCTGTTTAACAACATCCTTCATTTCTCTAAATACCACATCTTGGCTATACACTACCTTCTTAGTTTCTGGGTTCCAAAGCTTATAACCTTTGAGAGCATCTTTATATCCAATAAAGATACACTTTTCATCATTCTTATCGAGCTTACTCTTGTTTTTCTTTGGAACATGAACATATGCATCACAACCAAATACCTTGAGATGTGTGAGAGAAGGTTTCTTACTAGTCCATACCTCTTTTGGAGTCTTGTCATCCAACACTGATGAGGGTGATCTGTTGACCAGGTAACATGCAGTACCCACTACCTCTGCCCAGAATTCTTGCCCTAAACCGACACCACTAAGCATGCACCTTGCTTTTTCCATCAACGTCCTGTTCATCCTTTCCGCTACTCCATTATGCCGAGGTGTATATGGAGTAGTCTTATGCCTTTATATACCGCACTTCTTACATAATTCTTCAAATTCATTCCCGCGGAACTCTCTTCCATTATGTGTCCTTAACACCTTAATTATTTTCTCTGTTTGATTCTCAACAAGAGCCTTAAACTCTTTAAACCTATCAAAGACTTCAAATTTCTTTCTGAGGAAATATATCCAAGTATTCCTCGAGAATTCATCTATAAATGAGACATAGTAAACAAATTTTCCTAATGATGAGACCGACACAGGTCCAAAAACATCACTGTGAACTAGTTGTAAAATTCCTTCTGCCCTTGTTGCACCGAAGGGGAATCTTACACGATTCTTCTTCCCATATATACAATGTTCACATAAATCAAAATCTAGAGAGAAATTATTCATACCTTCAACCATACCTTTATCGTGTAGTAGTCGAAGGCCCTTCTCTCCGATATGCCCCGGTCTTTGATGCCACAACATAAACTTTTCACTAGAGACTGTAGAAGTTCTTTCTTCTTCAAATCCAATATCAGGAACAATGGAACTATTACACCCATCAATAATAATGCTTCCTTGCAGCTTATACAAAGTTCCAAACCAAACTCCCTTCAACAACACCATTTCTCCTCGAACCATCCTGCAGGTTTCCTTTTCAAATATTTTTTTTACCCCTGCATCGTCCATATTTCTTACAAAAATCAAATTTCTGGCCAAACCTGGGATGTGCAGAATACTAGGCAGTGTTCTAATCCTTCCATCTATGTTAATCCCTAAATAGTGGCACATTACCCCTTAATTGGGGCATATTACATTGGTAATGTTATTTTATTTATGTCGGCTTGGGTCCATTAGTTGTAATTGTACCTCCTAGTCTCCTATATATACCAAGGAGACATTTTCATTTGGAATCATCTTGTATTTTGGACATTTATGTGGTGTATAAGGAGGTTTCCCCCTCGAAGAGGCTTATTATTTAAATTTCCCTATTTTTCAAGGCATTGAGTAATTATTCTGAGGTTTTTCTATGCTATATTGATATTTGGTTCTTAACATATGGTATCAGAGCTCAAGGTCTTGGGGTTTCGTTGCTACATCCGAGACACCTTGTAATTTTCGCTATAATTTTTTTCTACAACATTTCAGAAGGAACCCCTTGGAGGATATTTAGTAGATAGATCAAGGTATGTTGGGTTCAAAATTCATCTCCAGAGGCCTTATACTTTCGGGGATACAGCCTGTGTAAGATAGGGTTATGGAATCATCCTGAATTGAGTCATCGCAAAATTTTTGCTATAAATTTTTTTCTGTAACATTTCAGACTCTAAAATCCGCAGGATATTCACATAAATTATTAAAGTACCTTTGATAAAAAATTTAGCTTCTAGGTCATCTTACATTTGTAGATACACCCTGTGGAAGATAGGGTATATGACTAGTCCTATTGACTAGTCTCAAGCAGGTGTTCCAGGTAAAACAAGAATAAATTATTCCTAGAATATTCAAATTGAGTGAGACTAGTTGCATTGGATAGTGGACAGTCTGTAGTATTTATGGTACAATTTTCAGAATTTTATATCAATTATTTTGTGCGAGGCACGCTGTACAAGTGAGATCTCCTAGAAAGGCCAAAAATCAACAAGCTGTGGGGAAGTTACCATAAATTCCACTTGGTACATCCAATTTTGATCATACCCATGGCATTGCAGAGAACAAATATAAGAGAACTACAAAAAATAAATTTTCATACCCAGAAGGGCCGAAATTTTGGAGATACAACTGAAGAAAGATTGTCTAGCAGAACCACCTCAAAATCAAGGTTTAAAAGTGATGCTTGGCCAACATGCCACCAAAAAAGGGAACTTCTACACTAAATAAGCCTCCAGACAGTCCTAATTGGACTCTTTATGAAGGTGAATAAATGCATAGGGACATACATGATTTACAAAACAAGACAATGACAAAAGATGAACTACAAGGGATGATGGATGGTTTAAAAAGGGAGATCATGGAAGGATTGAAAAATTTCCTAATAGAGAGGACACCTGAAAGTGAAAATATATCCCATGAAATTCTTGATGAGAACATAAGGAAGATGAATCAAGAATGGAGAAACTATAACTTTGGGTTGAAGACCAACCACGTTCCTAAGATCGATATGAGGAAGTTTGATGGCAAGGACCCAATCACATGGATACTTCAGATGGAGCAATTATTTGTTCTACATGATGTGCCACATACACAAAAGGTACGAATTTGTTATTTATATTTAGAACCCAATCAATTTGTGTGGTATCGATGGCTTTGTTCTTGCGAATCACTCGTCATTTGGACAATTTTCACGAAAGAAATGATAATAGACTATGAGGATACAGGAACAATACCTTCTTTAGCCAATTGATAAATCTCAAGCAAAAGGGTTCAATTACAAAGCACATTGAGAACTTCCAAAGATTGAATATAAAGGTAACATATATTCTAGTTGATCACTTGATTGATGTATTCATAGGATTTTTAAGGGATAACATTCAACATGAGGTTCACCTTTGGGAACCCAAATCATTAGAGAATGCATTTAGGGTGGCAAGAAATGTTGAAGGTAAAAGTATGGCCATGGCTACTAGAAGGACCACTCCTAACATCTATCGAGAGAATAATGCTCCTTCTTCTAAAACACCTCAACCTACAAGGTTGACACCTCAACAATTGGAGGAAATAAAAGCAAAAGGTTTATGCTTTAATTGTGACAACAAGTACAGTAAGGGACACACGTGTGGTGAGAATAAATTATTCTACATAGATTGTGAAGAGGAACAAGAACAAGAACCATCTCAAGATGAAAACATAGAAGCGATTTCTTCTGAAGAGTTGACTCCCACGATATCATGTAATGCATTGGCTGGAATTAACACTCCTCAAACCCTCAATATCGAAGGATATATCAAAAATAAAAAGGTAATAGTTCTAATTGATTCTGGTAGTACTCATAATTTCATTCACTATATCCAACGCCAGAGTTTCAAGTAATGATTGCAAATGGAGGAACTATCAATTGCTCAGGAAAATGCAATAAGATCAATCTTACCATGGGGGAATATGTAATTAATAGTCCAATGACTGCTATACCCATGGGTGGTGTTGATGTCGTAGTAGGAATCCAATGGTTACAATCATTAGGAACAATGGCTTTTAATTTTCAAGAACTTTTCATGAAATTTTCATTGGAAGGAAAATAAATTAAGTTAAGAGGTATCACAGGGAAACCCAATAAGGTGATAAGCTCTAATGGCATGACAAAATTATTGAAAAAGGGGCATCAAGGTGTAATTGCACAACTATGCTCACTATATCTTCAAACATCTAAGCGATCTATTCTCCTAGATCTCCAAGGGATCATTGATAAGCATTCCAAGGTATTTGAAGATATTCCCAAAGGTATTCCACCCACTCGAAATCATGATCATGGTATTCACCTAATTCTTGGGATTTTTCCTCCTAACATTAGGCCGTACAGATACCCTTATGCCCAGAAGAGTGAAACTGAGCGTATGGTTGATGAAATGTTAGAGGTTGGCATTATTAGACCTAGCCAAAGTTCTTACTCTGCACTGATGGTAATGATACTCAAGAAAGATGGCTCATGACGTATGTGTCTAGATTATAGAGAGCTCAACAAGATCACTATTAAAGATAAGTTTCCCATTCCTGTCATTGATGAATTGTTAGATGAACTACATGGAGAAATCTATTTCACAAAGTTGGATCTCCGTTCAGGGTATCATCATATTAGAATGAAGGAAGAAGATGTCCCAAAAACAACATTCCGAACTCATGAAGGCCATTATGAATTTTTGGTCATGCCTTTTGGCCTTACAAATGCACCTTCCACATTCCAAGGGTTGATGAATTCCATCTTCAAGCCCTTCCTTTGAAAATTTGTGTTAGTAGTTTTTGATGATATACTAATCTGATGATATACTAATCTATAGCAAGTCTTGAGAGGATCATGTGCGAAATGTTGACAAGTTACTACAACTACTAAAGGAGCAATAACTATATGCCAAAACATCCAAATGTTTCTTTGGGGTGAAGGAGGTAGAGTATTTGGGTAATATTGTATCTCATGAAGGTGTCAAGATAGACCCTAACAAGATTAAGGCCATGATGGACTGGCCAATTCCCAAAACATTGAATAATCTTAGAGGATTTTTGGGGTTGACAGGTTACTACCGCAAGTTTGTTCGATACTATGGAAGAATAACATCACCTTTAATGACACTAACTAATAAGGATGCATTTTCATGGACTCTAGAGGCAACTAAAGCTTTTGAAAAAATTAAAGAGGTGATGTTCAAAGCTCCTGTCTTGACCACTCCAAACTTCACAAAAACCTTTATTATGGAATGTGATGACTCAGGAAATGGCATTGGTGCTGTCCTAATGCAAGAAGGAAGGCCCCTGGCTTTTGAAAGTCGGCCACTCAAGGGAAAGGACTTACACAAACCCATTTATGAGAAGGAAATGATGGAAATACTACATGCATTGAAGAAATGCGCCCTTACCTAATAGGTAGGCACTTCAAGGTCAAAATAGATCATGCTAGCCTTAAATACTTCTTGGAACAAAGACTATCTTCAGAATAACAACAAAAATGGGTGACCAAGATATTGGGTTATGATTTTGAAATCGTTTATAAAAAAGGGAAGCAAAATTTTATGGTAGATGCACTCTCAAGAAAGGATGAAGATGTTGAGGCCTTTCTTTGTGTTATCTCAATTATCCAACCCGATTGGATAATAGAAGCAAAGGATGAATGGAAGAATGACAAAAACGTGTGGACTCTCATTCAAAGGTTGCAACAGGATTCCAGCGCATTAGATACATTTACATGGAAAAATGATTCACTATGGTACAAAGATCGCTTATATTTATGTAAGAACTCCCAACTCAAACAAAAGGTACTATTGGAATTTTACACGTCTCCGGTAGGAGGGCACTCAAGATTTTTGAAAACCTACCATAGGGTCAAGAAGGATTTTTTTTGGGATGGCCTTAAAACTGATGTTCAAAGGTTTGTGGCAGAATGTTTTTTTTGCCAACAAAATAAGGTGGAAACAATTAAGACCCTAGGTCTTTTACAACCATTACCCATCCCAAGTCAGCGCTGAGAGGAGGTTTCCATGGATTTCATCACAAGGTTATCGAAGTCTGAAGGAAAGAGTGTCATGATGGTGATTGTTGATATACTAACCAAGTACGCACACTTTTGTGCACTCTCTCATCCCTTCATTGCCAATACAGTTTCCACCGCATTCATGGAGATAGTTCAAAAGCTACATGGAAGCCCAAAGATTATTGTAACTAATAGAGATCCCATCTTCACTGGACATTTTTGGACATAATTATTTTCTTGTTTGGGTACGCAATTGGCTCATAGCTCATCCTATCATCCTCAATTTGATGGAAAAACCGATATAGTGAACAAATGTCTGGAAGGATACCTTCGTTGATTTGTCTCTGATAAACAAACACAATGGTTCAAATGGTCACCCTTGGCAGAATGGTGGTATAACACTTCCTTTCATACTGCAACAAAAATGACACCATTTATGGCACTCTATGGATACCACCCTCCTTCCATCACTTCTTCTCTAAAATAAAAATGCAAGGTTCAAGTAGTGGCAGATCACATCGAGCATCAACAACAAGTTCTCCAAATCATAAAGGACAACCTGACCATGGCACATAATCGCATGAAACAACAAGCAATTCAACATCGTAGTGAAAGAAGTTTTAAAGTAGGGGATTGGGTATTTTTAAGACTACAACCATACAAACAGATGTCCCTCAAGCAAGCCAAAAAGGATAATAAATTATCAACAAAGTACTATGGCCCTTATAAGGTGTTGCAAAAGATTGGTACTATGGCATACAAATTGGAGTTTCCTGCATCTTCACGAGTACACCCAGTTTTCCATGTTTCATGCTTAAAGAAGGTTATAGGTGACAAGATCCCAGTTCAA
>ML788248.1:202511-217487 GCA_009831015.1 Picea engelmannii
TAGATCTCCCACTTGAGAACTAAGATCTATTTCTTTTCTGGGAGCGTCCTCTTGCAAATAATGCGTCTGTGCTATGTCCTTCCATATTCTTCTGTCTCATCTCCTCTAACAACAAGGATGAGACCACTTCATCAAACTTCAAGGAAGTTGTATTACTACCTATGGCCAAAACCAGACTATCCCATGAGTATGGTAAAGAATACAATAAACTGTTACATTTATCTTCATCTAAATTTTTAATCTCAACAAATACTAACTGACTTACCAGTATTGAAGGCATTCAAATGCTCTGTCGTCGAGTCTCCATCTCTCATCCTCATGTTATACAACTTCTTTCTCAGGAATAGTTTATTTACTAGGGACTTAGAATGATACAACTTCCCCAACTTATGCCATAAATCCTTGGCTGTAGCTTCCTCTAACACATTCAGTAATATTGAATCTGAGAGACACAGTCGAATTGTTCTCTTTGCCTTTCGATCCAACTTTTTCTAGTCATCTGATGAAGTTCTTGTAGGTGCAGTACCTGGATCTACCACAATCCACTAATCTCTGTCCACCAACAGATCGTCCATCTTGAGCTTCCACAACTCAAAACTTTTCCCATTAAACTTCTCGATCTCCATTTTCAAATTGCTCGCCATTTCTTTTCACCTGAAAAATCAATACCACAGATCTCCCACTGTAACGAGGCTTATCACGGTCCCGAGCCAAACCCTTGACCACAAAAGCATACCCCTGAAGCCAACAAATCTCTGATACCAAATGTAAATTTTAACCTAGTACAATATTCACTGCAAACAAATTTTCGGTAAAAAAACATAAAATATACAATGGAAAATACAAACATTACACATAGATTTTTCCCCTGGAAACCCTAACCGGAAAAACCAACATATTCTATATTCATTCATAGTGATACATTGTTTACAATACAATATACATATAGGAGCCAACAACATCCAGAACCCTAACCCAATGAACTGGATTAGTCAACAACCCTAATTCCTTAACCGAAAATAGAAAACCATGTGCCGAAAAAACGCTCAACAGTGGACACGAAAATCGAGGCAACACAAAAAATGAGGCAAAAATGTGACACGTTTCCTGAGGCAAAGAATATAACACATACCCAACACATCCATCATAGTGAAAATAAAGATTCATGATCACATAAAAAATAAAAGAAGATGATACATACGCATGAGATCATTTTTATAGAGGAAATGCTTGTATATCTCAAAAGAAGATTATGATAGATCAATTTCAAATACTTTATACTCAAAACTCAAAGTTATAAAATAGATTCAATACTGATCCCGAATTAGTTCTATAGGATTTCTCAAAAATAATAGTCTGTTACAATGCTTTGAAATTAAAAAGGCATTTGTCGAAAGGGCTGGGATTGGGGCTCCCGCAAACCATAAAGCAAACATATACAAGAAGATAGAACGTAAAAGGAAGAAATTGGGTGGATATCGAACAATAGAATCTGGAAAGAAGACAAAGATAATGTTATCAAGATTCAATTATGATTTTCTATTCAAAGAAGAAGAAAAACTTGATGAAAAACTGATAAAGAAAGAAGCATTTGATCAACATGGACTTACTATGATGGTTTCTCTTGTTTTCATTTGCTTGGTGCTATTTATTTTATACTCTTGTTGGTTGCAGTTTGATTACCGATYATAACTACCTCTGCCAGAATTTTGGAGATCTTAGAGATTGAGTTGTTCAACCATTCTGGGATGAAGTCCCTTAATGGAGTAACAAATACTTCTCGTTTTATTTTAACATTAAACAACTCCCTTTCAATTTCCCTAAGATCAACAGATAAATTTTGTAATATGTTTTCAATATCTTCATTTTTATTTGTGTACTCGACAAGCCAGGTGCCAATTTTATCATGTGTGAATTCAATCATATTATCAAACTTCTCAACCGATGTCCTTTTTAATTCTTCGATTTTCTCTTCGAAATGTTGTCGAGTCACGAGCATAGAATTTGAAAGATATTTAGGGTCAAGGACTTCAATGGTGGTTCCAACGATATCTAAATCAAGTATTTTTCATATGTTTCATTCTTCCTTCTTGATAAGTCATTCAATTGAGTTATCAGACCCTTTAACACATTAATTCTTTCCATCCAACAGGATTTCAATTGTTTGATGCGGCTTGGAGAAGGCATATTTTCTTTCTTTCTTGTTTGCTCTGTGATTGCCGAAATTTTCATTGCAAACATCTCAACTCCATCTATGTAAAACCCTTCATAATTTTTCAAATCTGAGTTCAAGTATTCCTTGGTATTATGAATTCTTACACCGAGAGAAGCAAAACCCTTTTCCATATCCCACAATGCTACAATCAATGACATCCTTTTCTTAATATTTTCTTCAATAAAATGTTGGGTGGAAATGATTAAATTGGAAATTCCTTTGACCCTTGCACTTGGTTATGGGTTTTCTTGAAGAACTTTTCCAGGATGAATCATAGCGACAGGAGAAGCCAGAATAGGTGGAGGCATGAGGGTTTCCTCCAATTATTTAATTCTTTCTTTCAATTTAGCATTCTATTCTTCCATGTGTGCAATTGAAACTTCAAGTGCATCCCTTGTAAATCTATTAAAAGATGATAATTTGGAAGGTAACATATCTCGAGTATCAATGGTAGACCGTAACTTCCCGCTTTTACTCTTTGTAGTTCTCTCGAAATCTATTTTTTCGAATTCTTTATCAAAACATGCATTTTGTACAACAAAAGTTTCCTCATCAGAAAATGTCTCGTCCTGGATCATGAGTGCGAAGACATGCTGTACATTTTCTCGAGTTGATACTTCTACATCTGGGAAAGCAATGTTTTCAATATCTACATCTAAATCCATGTTATCCAACAAAAAATCATCTTCTAGAGCATGTGCTTCATCCCCCTCCTGTTGTGAATTAGTCCTTTTTCTCTTGACCTTTAATTTATGGGGATTCTCCAGGTTCCCTTTAGGAGGGTTCCTCTCTTCATCATCTTCTGAGTTATTGCTATGCATTTTTCTTGTATTGTATGTCCCAGGCTGAGGATTTGCCTTTGGTAAGGCACTTCTTCAAGAGACAGCTGGTGACTGGACATTTTTATCACTCGAGGGTTTACCTCTTTCTTTATGGTGCTCTGTAGTGCTTATAAAAGTCTCTATATCTCCAAAATCTCTGTCAGCTTCTTGGTTATTAGGATTGCAGCTGTCATTTTCTTCTTCTCTGCTGATGCCTGAATTTAAAAGTGCAGGGATGAGCCCAATTGAAAGAAAATGATTATAAAAAAGGTGATTAGGGTCGAAACCCTTGATTTCTTCCGTGAATCTCAGGTCATAATGATTGAAATAAGAAGCATATTCGTTTATTTTGGAAATTCCCCGGAGAATAATTTCACCAACTTTACATGGGAGAGGTATGAAGTGCTTTTTCCTTTTTTGAGAGAAAATATGGAACCAAAATGTATATTGCCTAACTATCTCAATGATTAACAACTTATCATATATCTAATAAGGAATGAATGTAGTTTTTTTGATAGAGCAGAAAACCATGATGACATTATACTCTTCCATTTTCTCAAGAACTCTTTTTCCCTTCAAAAAAGCCAATGTTTCCAATGATAGCTGCGAAGTGTCTTCTCCAAATAACAACTTCTTGAATTGAGATACAAAATCTGAATACACCTCATAGAAATGATGGTTGACTCTCTGCCTCCATAGAGCTTGGTACCGCATGGTCATAGGGTCCACCTTTATTTTAACTCTCCAGGAAATATTTAGACCCTCAAAGGTATGACAATATGTGATAGCAAAGATAAAATAAGATGACATATAAAACCTTTTATCAGTCTTGAAATTAGTCAACTCTGCAGTGATTTCATTCGAAATAATATTCGTCCAGTCGAAGATATCGATTTCATGAACCACAAAATGAAATGTGTATAATTTCAGCCGAGGAATTGTTTCTATAAAGTCCTGGCCAACAATTCGAGTAAATAAGCATGCAATTTATTTATACGGTTTCTTTAAAGAAATTACCTGAATTATGGATATGTCTTCAGGCATTGTCGCAGGGTCATGCAAATATTCTTGAAGAATATATATTCCATTGTTCTTTATTTTTAGGAAATTTATAGCTTCCTCCCCTTTATAGACTAGGTTTGGCTCTAGCAATTTCAACATTTCTCTAAATATTGAAGGTGCCAATGAGATAGGAGAACTATTCTGCAACACGATGACTCTTATATTTTGAATAAGCTTATTGACGCACCAGGTGAGGATATCGTTGCATTCAAAGACTTCTAGAGCACATCCCGTGAGAACTATTCCTAAGTTCCACACTTTTTTGTCTTCTTTATCCAACTATTTTGAATAATACGAGCAAGAGTGAGAGCAATGATAATTCTATTCTTCCCTAGAAAAAAGGTTCAAAGTATCCCCACATAACAACTATTTTCTCATGGTCATCTTTGCGGAGCTCGCCAACTTTTCTTGAAATATTAATTTTCACAGTAAAATGAACTTGAGTTAGATTTATTTTTATGGAAACATTAGCTCAAAATAACTATTACTAGCCTTGATATTAGCATCATTAATTAATGACCACTTCAACAATAAATTTGGTAGTTGGGTCCGTAGGGATAACAATTAATGTGACATCGAAAAAGGTGAAGGGACAAGTAATGTCGGAAAATCGGAGTTGGCGACTAGTATGAAAGGCAGATCCATAAGTTCAAAGATCTGTGTTATCCCCACTTTAGGGATAACTAAGGAGATTATGTCTCAAGGCCCACAGGTCCTAGACATGGAGTAATGAGAGCCAGATCGACTTGAGCATGGCCTTGGAGGGCCCATATTTTCTTCCTTCAATGCCTCCACTTCGTCAACAACAACATCATCCATCACCTCGACCTGGTCCTATAGTAGAACTGAGTCTTGCTCCATGAGGTAATGAGTCCGGGTATCATGGTATGTGTCACTCTGATCCTCAAAACCTTTGAATATGTGCATTTGATTCTTTTTGTTCCTAACGGGTGCTTGGATCTTATGCCTATCCACTTGACCATATCCGGGGGGAATGACAGGATGCCCTAGTAAGCTTGTGCCCATAGATTTTGAGTTGTAATTGGGGGGATTCATGAAAATCCATCGTCTGCTCCCACCATACTTACCATTTTCCATCTTTCTCCCACTCATCCATCCCATTACACTGGTCCAAGCATTGGGTTGGCCAAATATTTAAGGGTTGCACCTTACCTTGTGGGAAGAAGGGGCTAAAGGACCAGAGGGTAAAAGTAGCTGGCAAAAGATAGAAGACAATGAATGAACCTCAAGATGCTTCTCCCAGGGATCCCCAAGAAAGCAGTAAGAAGCTTCTTAGAAAGAAACAGAGGGACCCATAAAAATAATAAAACAAGACCTAGTTAGAGAATAGGGGGTCTCATCATGAGCCAACCTATTAGGTCCATGGGAATCTAACGATATGACACTAATAGCAGCTGGTCACCACGCCATGGTAGTGGCTCTTGGTTGCATAGCTAAGAGAAAGGGAGTCTCATCACTAGCCAACCTTCTCATTTTCGTGAAATGCTTGTGAGTAACATTGCCACCGCTGGTCACCATGCCAGGGTAGTGTCCCCTAGCCAACATCTTGAAGAAAAAAAAATAATAAAAAAGACAAAAGTCATGAATGGGCTTGGAAACATTTGCATCCATGATAGGTGCAACTCACCCTCTACAGAGGCATCCACAGGTAAGCCATGCATTTTCTTGCTATCACTGCACAGGTACACATGGGTAGATGATTAGTTCAAACCTCCATGGGGCTGAAATCCCACTAGATGGATGTTGAGACCCCAGCAAGGGGCATAGACAGATCAGAGGGTTTGCACCAGGAAGAGGAGGAAGTTCCAACAAAGGCAACTTAATAGACCTGTACCCAGGGGGGTTGTGCCTTTTCCACTAGGATGTTAGCCTTGGAAGGCCCATGAAGTCACCCAGGACATTCATGACATCATCTAGTGCTTGTGGAGGTTTTTGGGAAGCAATTGTGGCAGTTGTGGCACGTGTGGCATGTTCCTGAGGCCCAAGGAGGCCTAACATTTTGCTCCAGGAGGCCAACGTTTCCATAAAAGGGGCTAACGTCACCCTAAAAGGGAATGACATCACCTTTATTTGCTTGATTAGGGTTTTAATTATGAAATTTAATGTAAAATAGTATTATTGTGTATTTTTGGCCTTGTCGGCCTTTTGTGACCTAAAATTAAATTAAGGTCATTGGTATGGTATAAGTAAGAGAGCTAAAACTCTCTTTTATTCATCATCGTTCAGTCACACTTGTGTGAGGTCTGAAATTTGCGCCCTCCTTTAGGGTTTTTGGCTGAAATTACTAGTGCGCACTTGTTGAAGGAGGCTTATTTTGGCTATTTTTGGCATTTTCTTGGTGGAATATTTACAACTAGGGTTTGGCATTGATGATACTTGGTGAATGTAAGTTAATTTATGCAATCCTTCCTTTACTTGAATGGTTATGGTATTTTTACTTCCATTTTGTTAATGAAATTGCTAAAATAAACCTTGGGAAATAAGCACATGTTGGTGTCCTTATTTTAAGTCCCTATTAGGTTATGCCAAGGAGCCATTTTATTTGCTAAAGATATTGCTAGGCATTGCCATTGCAACACCCTACCATTTACTCTTCATGCTAGCCGATTTTATTTTTTCATTGAGCTAAAGAAGGAGGAAAACACACTAAGGCCTAGGGTTACTACACCTTGTTGGATTACTGAGAGGGGGGGGGGTGGTGAATCAATAATAGCGTAATTATAATCCTTTTTCTCCAAATAATCCAAGTGTTATATCAATGCAGAATTATTATCCAATAATGAGCAATAAGAAATGAACAATCACACACATACACAGTACACTAGTGTTTTACGTGGAAACCCAAATCGGGAGAAAACCATGAAATGATTTTTCTTATATGTCTTGAAGAATTACATTCATTGGAAGAACCAACTTCCTTTGTTTTCCAGCTGCAACTGGAAGAAGGCTCCAACCACCTAGTTTCTCAGGCTACAACCTGAGGGAAGCTCCAACTCCCCAATTCTTTAGCTACAACCCCCTATGTTCTCCAGCTACAACCAAAAGGTGGCTACAACCACCTGTCCTTTCCCCATCCAATCTCCCTGAAGTAGAAGTAGAATGATGGAACCACTGTCACACTATCACTGTGAGATATACCACTGTAAACCTACACCAATAAATCTGAACAATGCATCAACCTATACCTCAACCTATAATCAACCTGTACCATAAACAAGTGCATCAACCATGCACCAAGTATGTACCAATCATGTGTCAAGTACTCATCAATATGTACCAACATCATCAACTATACACCTCATGTATGTGCCAACTCATCAACTACTTATCTCAACCATGTACCCAACTTGTACCTCAACCAAAAGCCCTCATCAATTTCATCATCCAAATATTATTTGTAACTCTGTAATAGACCCGGTGTATATGATCACATACCTGCAAACCTTCCTTAAATTTAAACAATAAGAGACTATCATTTTCATCAAACTTTTCTTTAGTCTCACATGACTAGATTTGGATTAGTCAACAACCCTAACTTGAAATAATCATAACTTTGTACCTGTAATGAATAAAGATCTGAAACTGATACACAATTTTCTTCAGTGTGTTTTATGCAATTCCTCTAGGTGTCACTACTTGGAACCTCTCAGAAAAGGAGTTATAGAAAAAATGACATACCTTGCTGAATTCTGGCTTATTCTAGAGAGAGACCTTGTAGAGCGTGCCCCACATGAAATATTTGTTGAATTGATATGAAACTATTACAAAACATACTATACACTGTAATATAACCAAAACATTTGGTATCACTAAATTTGTATCTGTTATGAAGAAGTTATGACGTTCTTACCCAGAACACTTGTTTTTGACTAGTTTTAGGACTAGCCACAAACCCTGTTTTCCACGAAGTGTAACTCCAAAAATACAACGACCCACAAGCTGAATGTTTTACCATAGATACTTGGATATGCTTCCTCAATCGAATAGCAATTTCACGGTCTTATTCAATCTAGAAAAAAAATTATTGCAAAAATAGTGAGATGACCTGTAAATAACATACCTTAGAAAGCATCATCAAAATAATTTATCCTTCCTTGAATTCCGACCTTCTTTTCTTCACCTTCCCTCAGAAATTCAGCTTATATATCCTTTGGTTACCTCAGACACCTATAGGTATTCAATATGCTCAAGTGTGTCTAAAATGAGAGAGCTTTTCCTCCTATTTATACTCTCCAAGTAGCTTCCTTAAAAACATCTTCTAGGTCACTTTGCCCACTTTCCTTATTTTAGGGTTAACCCACTTCTAATTTCTCCATTAAATTTATTATTGAAATAATTTATTTTGTATTCACTTTGAATTATAGTACACTCATCACTTCACTTTATTATTTACCTTTTAAAATCTCTTAAACCACTTTGACTACTTTGACCTTTTGGGGCTTCTAGATGACATATGAGGGTCCTCCAACTTCGTAAGGCCATAACTCTCAAACCGTAAGAAGTTATGTGACGTTCCACATACCACCAGAAATGGCATGAAAAGAGCTATCCATCTAGGATAATTTCATTGACAAATTCACTGACCTTCATCTCATTATTCCACAAATGAGCATGGGTTCTCTAACCATACTTCTAGGATAACTCAATCCACAAAGCGTCTTCCCGTGAGGGATTTCACCATAAGGGGACCACTTTGGATTTCATCCATATGTACTTCTTATCAACCATGACCAGACAATAATGAGTCATATTTACATCAAACAAACTTGGGTCTACCCAAACCTTTGTGCTACCGAGCTTTCTTCAAGGGTTGACATCAATGACAACTAACCTTAATCAACACACCTTAGTGAGCCATTTCCCCTCGGGTTGATGGTTGAAGCCTCATATTAACAACACTTCATCCATCATATTCCTCTTGTCTTTGGCCCTGCTATTATCATATTCTCCCTTCAACTCTTGTAACTAGTTTGACGCTATTTTCCTTATGAATGCACTGATCTAAGACCTTTTATGCTTGAGTGCCTTGATCACAAACTTCAAACATCCAATACTTTTGAACAATTATTGACACCTTCTAACCCTAGCCTAGACTAGCCTACTAACCCTATTGCTGCCATTATCCATTTGATTTATAGTTATACTTTGCAACATTTTTCTCTTCTTCAAAGCAATTGAAAGATTGGTTCATGCTTAATGATCTTTGCTTCTAAATGAATGTTGATATTGTGACATTGATGATAAATCGTTCTTGCTCATTTTGAAGCTTCTTAAGCATTTATTGTGAAGTAACGTATTGAGATTAGTGCTATTGTACATCATTGATTTGCTTCATCAATTATCAGTAAATTTATTTATTTGAGAAAGTCTTTGATGATATGAAGTACTAACCAGCAAGTGACCTTGCAAATATATTTTTCTTGTTGCTTTGTTCCGGGAGGGTACATTTCTGGTTATTATTTATCTTTATTGGCTGATTAGCCGGATTTTCTGATCGGTGTTGACTTGTGAGAGGGAAACTTTACTTGGCCTTTTATCCATTGCCTTCTCAAAACCCCAGGTCACTGGGGACGTCTCCCTTGGGCCTACCACCCTAGATAGAAAGGGACATCCTATTGAGGTGACAATGATAGGATAGTCTCTCGTTGTGTCAGTTTGTCTTCACTTTACCTTTCCTTTACATCCAAGTACAAACTATGCAATAACATTTTGGCATTGTTGTCAGGGAACACTGAGTCAATTCTCCTCAAAAGATGACACTTTTTCGGTAATCCTTTCCTCAAAGAATCTTTATCTTACAAGCTTAGTTGGCGACTCCATTAGGGATGATTCCTTTATTTCTTTGAAAATTTCAAGAAAATTATCTGGCGACTCCACTGATGATGAAGCCAACTATGACTTCTCAATGGGACTTTGGAAAATTCACACCTTTGGACATGAGTAAAATCCTGGGATACCCTCGAAAAATGCCCCCGAAGTACAAAAAGTGCCTCCCTAGATTCACTGGTAGTGATGGGGAAAGACTCGATTATCACACAAGTAATTTTTGGGATTTATTTCAACTCCACCCTATCAGTGATGATTCTGAAGACTTGGTAATGAAACTTTTCTCTGCCACTCTGCATGGAAATGCTAGGAAATGGTATGATAATATCCATGTCGCTAGCATCACGTCTATGGACCAGTTAGAAGAAACCTTTCTCATGAGTTGGGGTATGAAATTGGAAGATATCCAAATATTACTTAAAGGACTTGAATACATAAGACAAACTGAGGATGAGACTGTCAGGGATTTTGAGGGTAGGTTTCAGATATTGCTATACCAGATTCCTAGAAGCAATTATCCTGAAGACAAGTACCTCGTGTATCTCTATACCAATGCACTTTTGGTGCATTTGGGTTTCCTCCTCAACAAAAATGGTCCAAAAACACTCTAAGAAGCTTATAACATGGCTATAGAAATTGAGGCAAATATATCCTTGTTCAACGAAGGAAATCCCTTTACCCCAGATGCCTTTAGTTTGGAGAAATTAGTTTTCCTTGAGATCTTTACTGAAAATTCACAAGAAAGAAGGGAACAAGTCATCAACTAACAGGATGAAGACATGGTTGGGGAGATGGAACCTAAGAAAAATGATGAAGTATCAACTTGTGCTCCTCCCTCTGATGAAGCCATCCATGAGCCTTTTCCCCCTGTACAAGAAGAAGAGAATGAGGTTAGTCACTTTCCTTTTTAGGATATTGATAATGCCTTGTTTTATGATTTAGAGAAGGAGGAAGAAATGGAATCCTTGAGCAAGGTAGATATTCCTTGTTGTACATTTGAAGATGTAGGGGAAATTTATGAGGATGAAAAAATGATGCATGTTGAAAACACCCAAGTCCTCAAAGTTCCTGCACAAGAAGAAACAAACGCAGTAAGTTACCCTCCTCTCCAACATTTTTATGATTCTTTGCCTTATGATTTGGGAAATGAGGAGGAGATGGATGAGACCTTAAATGTTTTGAATCCTCCATGTTATGATACAGATAGTGACATAGTTGATATTGATGAGTTCATACATGTTGGAAAACATAATTGGGATGTAGTTGGTTATAGAAAAGACCCCATTTATGACATTGAGAGTCATTTCCAAGTGTTTCATTTACAATTATCACAACAAGTTACTCTTGATTTTGACCAGTGGCAACATGGAGATGATATAATTACCGATATTTTTCAAACACCCAAGGTTGACCTAGTCCCATATTTTCCTGATGATTTTTGGTCATACCTTGAGGATTTTGATATTTCGATGGTTTAACTGGTCATTTGACTACACCTAGTATTTAGCCAACAAATAAGTATAGGTAAGTAGGCATTTGCATTCATTGTATATACCATTTTCATTTCATGCTAGAATAGTTTGTTTTCACACTTGTATATATGCTTGCTTTCATTTTATATGTATGAGTTGGGGGTGATATCACCACCCCAAATGATTTCTAACGAATTTGTGTTGAGATCAAGCAGGTTACAGGTTATGCCAGAGATGTTGAGGTTCTCATGTGCTCTACGGTGAGCACATGTCCCCGAGTTGGAGCCAGATGTTATCCCCAATTTAGGGATAACTAAGGAGATTATGTATCGAGGCCCACAGGTCCTAGACATGGAGTATCAAGAGCCATATCGACATGAGAATGGCTCTGGAGGGCCCATATTTTCTTCCTTCAGCACCTCCACTTTGTCAGCAACAACAACATCCATCACCTCGGCCTGGTCATGTAGCAAAAGTGGGTATTGCTCCATGAGGTAATGAGTCTGGGTATCATGGTATGTGTCACTCTGATCCTCAAAACATTTGAATATGTGCATTTGATTCTTTTTGTTCCTAACGGGTGCTTGGATCTTATGCCTATCCACTTGACCATATTTGGGGGGGAATGATAGGATTCCCTAGTAAGATTATGCCCATAGGTTTTGAGTTGCCACCGGGGGGATTCATGAAAATCCATCGTCTGCTCCCTCCATACTTACCACTTTCCATCTTTCTCCCACTCATCCATCCCATTACACTGGTCCAGGCATTGGGTTGGTCAAATATTTAAGGGTTGCACCTTGCCTTGTGGGAAGAAGGGGATAAAGGCCCAGAGGGTAAAAGTAGCTGGAAAACGATAGAAGCCAAGGAATGAACCTCGAGATGCTTCACCCAAGGATCCCTGAGAAAGCAGTAAAAAGATTCTCCTCAAGAAACAGAGGGACCCATAAAAATAATAAAACAACACCTGGTTAGAGGATATGGGGTCACATCACAAGCCAACTTATTAGGTCCATGGATATCTAACGGTATGACACTACTAGCAGCTGGTCACCACGCTAGGGTAGTGACTTTTGGTTGCATAGCTAAGAGAAAGGGGGTCTCATCACGAGCCAACCTTCTCATTTCCGTGAAATTCTTGTGGGTAACATTGCCACCGCTAGTCACCATGCCAGGGCAGTGTCCCCTAGCCAGCATCTTGAAGAAAAAGTAATAAGAAAAAAGACAAAAGGCATGAATGGGCTTGGAAACATTTGCATCCATGACATGCGTAACTCACCCTCTACAGAGGCACCCACAGGTACGCCATGCATTTCCCTGCTATCACTACACCCCTTGCCCAGACATCCCTTGTCCACTACACCCACTCACATGGCTTATATTTGATCTTTCCCGGGAACACCCCAGATCCAGTGAGCAATAGACCAATAGGACGCCCTGTCACTTCCTCCAAACTTGGCTTATAGATTAGTATAATGTCTTTGAGCACTTGACTAGGTAAAGGGGGTTTTATGCACATGTTTAATAAAATTGATGATTAGATGTGATTGACATTGCTATGATCCCTGTGATATATGATCCCATGAAGGGCGTGTCTGCTAATGTGAAGGACCATACCTGACAGAAAAGTACCCTTATGTACAGGTACACATGGGGAGATGATTAGTTTGGACCTCCATGGGGCTGAAATTGCACCAGGAAGAGGAGGATGTTCCACGAGAGACAACTTAGCAGACCTGTACCCAGGGGGGTTGTGCCTTTTCCACTAGGACGTTGGCCCTGGAAGGCCCATGACATCACCCAAGACATTCATGACATCATCCAGTGCTTGTGGAGGTTTTTGGGAGGCAGTTGTGGCACGTGTGGCATGTTCCTGAGGCCCAAGGAGGCTTAACGTTTTGCTCCAGGAGGCCAACGTTTCCCTAAAAGGGGCTAACGTCACCCTAAAATGGCATGACGCCACCTTTATTTGCTTGATTAGTGTTTTAATTATGACATTTAATGTAAAACAATATTATTGTGTATTTTTGGCCTTGTCGACCTTTTGTGACCTAAAATTAAATTAAGGTCATTGGTATGGTATAAGTAAGAGAGCTAAAACTTTCTTTTATTCATCATCCTTCACTCACACTTGTGTGAGGTCTGAAATTTGTGCCCTCCTTTATAGTTTTTGGCTGAAATTACTAGTGCGCACTTGTTGAAGGAGGCTTATTTTAGCTTTTTGGCATTTTCTTGGTGGAAGGTTTACAACTAGGGTTTGGCATTGATGATACTTGGTGAATGTAAGTGAATTTCTACATTCCTTCCTTTACTTGAATGGTTATGGTATTTTTACTTGCATTTTGTTAATGAAATTGCTGGAATAAACCATAGGAAAAAAGGACATGTTGGTGTCCTTATTTTAAGTCCCTACTAGGTTATGCCAAGGAGCCATTTTTTTTGCTGAAGATATTGCTAGGGCCTTGCCATTGAAACACCCTACAATTTACTCTTCATGCTAGCCGATTTTATTTTGTCATTGAGCTAAAGAAGGAGGAAAACGTACTAAGGCCTAGGGTTACTACACCTTAGTGAGTCGTTTTCCCATAGGGTTGATGGTTGAAGCCTTGTCTTAACAACACTTCATCCATCATATTCCTCTTGTCTTTGGCCCTGCTATTATCATATTGTCCCTTCAACTCTTGCAGCTAGTTTGACTCCATTTTCCCTATGAATGCACTGATCTAAGACCTTTTATGCTTGAGTGCCTTGATTACAAACTTCAAACATCCAATACTTTTGAACAATTATTAACACCTTCTTGTTAGAATATAGAAGATGGTGTGCTCATTTTACCATTAACGATGCCCTCGTCACCCAACCACAGGCTGAAGCCTCCCTCCGAGCACCTTAACCTTGACTGAGAATTCCTCCGGAAGCAAACCCTAGGCTAGATAGCCAAACAGAGAGTAGCACATCAATCCCCAAGGATGGTGCATTACAAAAGCTGATCAGATAGTCCCAAACCCTAGCCAAGAGATATTCAAGCCAATACTGAAACTAGCTGCTGCTGCACCTGCACCTGCAACCCTCCTCCAAACCTGTGCACCAACTGCAACTGCAATGCGAACCAACTGGGAAACTGCTACGCAGAATTGGCTCTATCTGCAACTGCTGAGATGTTACAAATGAGAATTGGTGCCCTGTATTTATAGTAATCCTGCCAGTTTGTTGGGGCCGACTTCTCCTTCTGGGTATGTGTCTGTTCAGTATATTATTATTATTTCTGACCGACTTCTTCTCTTGGAGGCTAATAGCCTAATATAAATTATATTCTTGAGCCGACAAGGCTTCTAGGGTTATTAGCCAATTCATTAGGGTTTCTCTTGCTTCCCGGAGTCTTGTATTCTCGTCAGGTTCACATGTAGAGGTAAATGCCTCCCACAACTACCATAATATTAACACTCCCTCCTAGCTAGAGAGGTATTTACAGGTAATGGACTTGAGCACAAAACATACCATTTACCCGGTAGCATCAATATAGTCATCTAGACTATTTCATGACTAGATCATGAGCATC